>SJYX01008912.1:255957-317463 GCA_006410675.1 Oreotragus oreotragus
TGATGTACTCTGCATAGAAGTTAAATAAGCAGGGTGACAATATACAGCCTTGACGTACTCCTTTTCCTATTTGGAACCAGTCTGTTGTTCCATGTCCAGTTCTAACTGTTGCTTCCTGACCTGCATACAGATTTCTCAAGAGGCAGGTCAGGTGGTCTGGTATTTCCATCTCTTTCAGAATTTTCCACAGTTGATTGTGATCCACACAGTCAAAGGCTTTGGCATAGTCAATAAAGCAGAAATAGATGTTTTTCTGGAATTCTCTTGCTTTTTCCATGATCCAGCATAGTAAACCTTTAATGCACCTTTCTCCACCGTAATGTCATCAGATGTGGTCCTCAGGGGAGGAGATGAGATCTTGGGGTGTCAGCCCTCTGACTCTCAAAGTCTGCATGCCACAGCCCACCCCACCCCCCAGCAAGACTTTCATTAATGGGGGAATCTGCATCCAAGTGTCCACTCAGGTGTGAGGTGAGTAAGGTGTGCTCGTGGGCCTCTGGGCTGTGGAACGTCGAGGGGCTCTGCTATTGGAAATGTGGCCACGTGACCTCATGTGGACCTGGAAGAAATAAACCAAGAGAGCCTCTGACATTGTCCATTCATAAATCATTTACAGAATGTGCACAGGTCAGACAGCAGGAGAGAGAAAGTCGTGTTTGGCATTCAAGGGGCCTTGTCTGTAAACACAGACGACCAGAGAGGAACAGAATAGACTGGTGATATAAGGATGTATTTGCTGAATTGAATTGATCTCACTGACCACCTTCCTCATGCTAAGAGCTGTGGATTTAAAGACATAAATAGGGCTTTGTTTCCACCCTTGGGTGCTCATCGTCTAGAGGCAGGGACTGACCTGTAGTCAGAAAGATATAATCGGAGAAGCAAGACAGGTAACTGAGAGAAGCAGAGAGTTAGGAGGGCCTGGGTGAGCCTGGGGCCTAGTATGGAGTGAGGAGGGAAGGCTTCCTGAAACAGGTGTCATTCAAGTGAGGCTCTAACGGATAAGTAGAAGTTCATCAAGTGGACTAAGAGAGAGGAAGAAGATTTCAGGAATGGTCAATATAATAGACTTGGGGTAACCCAAAGCCTGTGGATTCTTATGATCCCTGGTATCTTATTTTTTGAATGATTTCTTCTAGATCAGGAAAATTTCCTGGAGTCACGGAATCTCTGGTTGGAGAGAACCTTAACAGCTCTTACAGCTGGCATGCATCTACATCAAGCTGTTGGGAAGTCTTGCCTGCATCCCTCTGATGACAGGAAGCTCACTACCTCTCCAGACCATGCATTCATTTGGATGGTTCATCATGCTGGCAATCTTCCTTCCTTCTACTGAGCTGGAATGTTTTTCCTTGTTTCTTCTAGCTATTGATCCTGATATTATCCTTTGGATTGACTGATGACAAATTTAGGTCTTAATGAATCATGAGCATATATGGGTTTTCTGCTATAACTCTCCAAGTATTCAATAACTCCTCTATCTATTCAATAGTAGCAAAGGAAAGAAGGCAGTGACTAGAACTGGATAGCCAAAGAGAAGTAGTATGATAAGCGATTAAGAGTGAGACTGTGGAGCCAGACAGTCACGGGTGGAATATCAAAGCCATGCCCCTTATTACATAACCTCAGCAGATGACTTAACCTCTCCGTGCCTCTGTTTCTTCATCTGCACAATAGGGACAAGCAGAGTCATTGGATGGTGGTGAGGATTAAATGACTTGATACTTGAAGTGCTCAGAACAGTGCTGACAGACAGCACCGTCAAAGAACAAACTTTGGCTGCTATTAAAAAGCGGCTTGTCACTGCTGCCAGGCCACAGGAATGGTGCCGCATACCTACTGAATAAAATGAAGTGAAAACAGCCAGCACGGCTGGATGAGGATCAAGCTTCTGCCTGTGAATGAAAGCCTTCGACTTCATTCATACACTGCTGCTGCTAAGTCACTTCAGTCGTGTCCGACTCTGTGCGACCCCATAGACGGCAGCCCACCAGTCTCTGCCGTCCCTGGGATCCTCCAGGCAAGAACACTGGAGTGGGTTGCCATTTCCTTCTCCAAAGCATGAAAGTGAAAAGTGACAGTGAAGTCGCTCAGTCGTGTCTGACCTTCAGCGACCCCATGGACTGCACCCTTCCAGGCTCCTCCATCCGTGGGATTCTCCAGGCAAGAGTACTGGAGTGGGCCGCCATTGCCTTCTCCGTCGCTCATACGCTACGTCTCCACAATTATCTCTGCTTTTGTAAACTGTATGTGAGCCATTTGACTGTCCCCAAACTTTCCCATCACTCAAGCAATAGACATGAGTTTATGCAAACTCCGGGAGTGAAGGACAGGGAAGCCTGGTGTGCTGCAGTCCATGGGGTCGCAAAGAGGCAGACACGACTTAGCGATTGAACAGCAACAAAAGTTTCCCATGTATGGGGTCTCCTTTTGCTCTTTAATGAAAACTGCTGAGGTCCTCATTTCATGAATAATGGAAAACCCGTAGTGTGGCCCCTTCTACCTGGAATCCTCCCTACAGCACCCAACTTTAGACTGTTGTCTGTTCCACTGTGGGTCATGGGATGTTTATTTCTGTTTGTGGGATTTTTCTGTTTTGTTTTGTTTCTTGCTGTTCCATGCAGCATGAGGGATCTTAGTTCTCTGGCCAGGGATCGAACCTGTGCCCCCTGCAGTGGAAACTTGGAGTCTTATCTACTGGACCACCAGGGAAGTCCCGTTTGTGTCACATCATAGCACAGGGAACTTCAGTATGGATGTCTCTCATGGATGCCCTGAAGGTCCAAGGGCTGCACCTTCCCCAGTGTCTCCTCCCCCAGGCCTTCCATCTGCCCCCGGGGTTCCTGGCTCCTCACTCCTGTGGGACCTCTCCGTATCTCTCTCTCACTTTGTTCTCTTTCCCCTTTCACTCCTCTCTCTTGGGCTGCCCTCAGAAGCTCAGGATTCCTTCCCTTTATTACGAAGGGCTGTGTTTGGCCCTCTAGCCTCTCCTTGGACTGGCCTGTTTCTGTAAATGAAGACCATGGGTGGGAACCAGCAGAGAGTGTCACATGTTAGCTTCCTTTCGCTATGATCAGACTGTCCATGTGGCCCTCGCCCCACCACCAGACTTCATCAGTAAAGGGATCCCGACCATGATATATTCTTTCCTTGATTTAAATTATCCTACAGCCCGGGCCTCTTTAAAGACAGATGGGGTCGTCTTTTACTTTTCAAAGTGATTTAAAATCTTGCCTGCTAGTCATGGGATAGTCTTCCTTTCCTCTCTCTGACTCTCCAAATTCTGCCTGCCTGCCCTGTAGGAATGAACCGAGTCTGCTTCCTCCATGAAGATTCCCCGCTCATAGGACTTGGAATCTCATGGCAAGGCCCCCACTTAGTCACTACTTATCTGTTACCTGGAATTAGATAATTCAAGTCCTTTGCTTATATGACTTGTCAGTTCAGTTCAGTTCATTTCAGTCACTCAGTCGTGTCCGACTCTTTGCATCCCCATGAACTGCAGCATGCCTGGCCTCCCTGTCCATCACCAACTCTCGGAGTTTACCCAAACTCATGTCCACTGAGTCGGTGACTTGTCACTGCAGTTCAAATGCCCTTTCCAAGAAGTCTTATGAGACCCAAAGTTCCTGGCCTGAGGACAGGAGGAGCAGGGAGTCAGAGAGGCATGGGTTTAATCCTGGCTTCCACATCTGTTGGCTGTGTGGCCTTCTGCTGGTTACTTAACCTCTCTGAACTCTTTCTCTCATCTATAAAAGTGAGGATGGATGCTTGTATCACATGGTTGCTTTGAATATGATCAAAAGCCAGAAAATAAGTGTTGGCGAAGTGTTAGTCACTCAGCTGTGCCCAACTCTTCATCACCCCATGGGCTGTAGCCTGCCAGGCTCCTCTGTCCATGGGATTCTCTAGGCAAGAATACTGGAGTGGGTTGCCATTCCCTCCTCCAGGGGATCTTCCTGACCCAGGGATCAAACACGTGTCTTCTGTATTCCAGACAAGGTTGGTGAGGATGAAGAGAAAAGGAGACCCTTGTGCACTATTGATGGGATTGTAAAATGAAACAAGCACTATGAGAAGCAGTATGGCGTTTCCTCAAAAAATTAAAGATAAAGTTATCATATGATCCAGGACTATTGCCTGGAAAATCCCATGGACAGAAGAACCTAGTAGGCTACAGTCCATGGGATCGCAAAGAGTCGGACACGACTGAGCGACTTCACTTCACTTCACTTCATGATCCAGGAATTCCATCTCTAGGTACATGCCCAAAGGAACTGAAAAAATCTCAAAGAAATATTTGCACACCCATGTTCATAGTAGCATTACTATAATAGGTAAAAGGTATAAACAACTTGTGTTTAAGGCAGATGAGTGGGTAAACAGAATGTGGTATATCCATGCAATGGAATATTATCCAGCTTTAAAAAGGAAGGAAATTCTGGCACATGCTGTAGCATGGATGAACCTCGAGGACATTATGGGAAGGGAAATAAGTAGGTCATAAAAAAAACAAATACTGTACGATTGATTCCACTTGCATGAGGTACGTAAAGCAGTTTAAAAAGACAGAAAGTGTAACAGTGTCTGCCAGGGCCAGACGTGAGTAGAGAATGGGGAGTTATTGTTTCATGGGTCTAGTGCGTCAGTTTTACAAGGTGAAAAGTTATGGGGATGGATGGTGGTGATGGTTGCATAACAGTGAGAATGTATTTAATACCAATGAAATGTGCATTTAAATATGGCTAGGATGGTAATTTTTGTTATGCGTATTTTACCACAATGTAAAGAAGAAGAAAATAAAAGAAGTATGTCAAGTGCCCCACAAAGGGTCTGGTACATAAGAGGGGTTTATCAATTTTAGATTCCTTTTTCTTTGGAAGCATCCGCAGAAGGGAGGAGCAAACAAACAATGGGCTTGGGTGATGCTCTAGGGGGACTGAACACTGAAGGGCAAGGGTACCCACTGGAGAAGTCAAGTCGGGGGCAGTAAGAACCAGCTGGGCCCAGACGCCACCTGACAGACAAGCAGAGCCCTCGTCTGGGGCCGATGCAGGGAGCTGATACGTGGCAGAAACAGGAGCAGCTGGCCTCCTTTTTGCCCAAACCAACGGAAAGGCAGCTCTCAGGACTCCTCCTCATGGTACGTCCTCCTTCCCAGAGCTGCTGACTTGGTTGGATGGCTGCCTGAGGCCCCAGGGCTTGCCCCAACCCAAAGGGAAGGAGAGGTGGAGGAGCGCAGACCTCAAGGAGAGGCACACACACAGCCCAGGAGCTTAGGCATCAAGGAGACTCCGGAAAAGACAGACTGAGGCATGGGGATGGAGCGCGAACTAGCTCTGCCCCTCTGAGCCTCAGTTTTATCATCTGTGCAATGAGAGCATTGGGCTCTAGGATCCCTAGGAGGAGGGCCTTCCACCAGCAAGCTCAGGGAGCTTGGCTGAGTGTGTGTGTGTGTGTGTGTGTGTGTGTGTGTGTCCTTGGAGAGCTCTTTGCACTCAGATGTGGCTAACTCAGATCTCACTGATTTTGAACATACAATTTTTTTGACTTGGACTAGGCTGAAGGCTATGCTTGCATAATTTCACACAGAAAAGAGCTTAATTGCTCACAAGAAGTGTTAGTGTGACGATGAAAGAATCATTTCTGTAATGCCAGGCTGCCTTTCCCCCCACGCACAACTTTAAGATCCCACCAGCATTGATATAACTCCCCTCCCCGCAGACCCCTCTGCCTCCAGTTGTCTCTGACCTTTCCCTGTGGGTCTGGGAGACTTCTCCAATTCTACCATTCAGCTTATTTATCTGAGATTCTCTATGTTCATTCTTCCATTCAGTCTATTGGTTATGATTTTAATTTTTATAGTCGTATTTTCCATGTCCAAGAATTGCTGCTTTTCATTGCAACTTTTTACTCTGGATATGAGTGTCATCATCTTGACTCTATCTGAACATGTTAATTCTTATTCTAAATTTGTCTTCTGTTTCCTATCTGGAAGTTACTCCCTCTTGGTGAGGTCAGGGCCTCTCTTTTATAGCGTAGGTTTTCCTTAGATGTTCAGTGATTTTTGGTGGTCTCTTCACCTTTGCACGTAAGAATCTCTGTTTCTTGTTGAGACTCCTCGTGTGTTGGACGATTTTTCTCTGCACTTGTTCCTCTCTCAGCTCAGTCAATTCAGTGCTTCCTGGTTACTCTTTTGCAGGAATCCCTCAGAATTTCTGGTTCGCTGACTCCACGCACCCTCCCTCCTTTCCTCCCTTCATATTTTCAGTGTTGGCAGAAGTAGATCTCTGCTTTCTCTTCTCTCTCTTCTTCCATTCTGGCTCCTTCTTCCCCAGAATGTATCGCTTCAGTGATCACAGACACTTTGTCAGGAGGAGAAAGATTGTCTATGCTCCATCTGATGTCTCTTTTGATTTGACTCTTTTGTGTCTCTTTTCACAAACTTTGGAGTAATCCAAAATATAACTATCTTTTTCCTCTTTTTATCAATGAAGAAACTGAGAGATTAAATGCCTTCCTTGGAGTTGCATAATTTGACATCACATCCTCCGCCTCCAGGTTCAGTCTTTTTATCTTCTCTTCCATCTTTCTGAAACCCCAGAGACCTTCAACCTGCTCCCTCTACTCAGAAAGCACAGTTCAAATCAGTGACCGCTGTGCATTTGAGTCTGAATGTGCAATGTGCAATTGCCTGCTCACAGTGGGAGTTGGCCCAGGAAGACCCTGATGCATTGTGGTAGCAGAGATGGTTAGGATTTGTCCATGAGCTACAAATCACTATTTATTTAAAACTATTTCAGAATTTAGATTAGTCAACAAGTTAGAACCGCTTTCTTCCCCAAATGAACATTAACTCATGATGATTAGACTACATTGCCTGACTTATTGAATTGTTTATTGATTTTTTTTTCCAGGTAGTAGTTCTTAATAAATTTCTTAATAAAGTAAATAAAGTGGTGTAGTCATGATGTGGGGTCTAATCAGGAAACCACCTCTCAGAAATGATGGAACATGGGAGCTGTTGTGTTTGCACTGGACCTGAGACTTTCAAGCAAAAGGGAAAATTTCCACTATGTTCTCAGGGTCAGGAGGAGGTTACCAGGTCCATTAAAGGCTGGGACTTGAACTTGAAATAGGAGAAAGTCAAGTCCCTAAGACACTGGCTGGGTGCTGAGTTCAGGTTTGACACTGGCCAGTGAGTGCATTTCTCGAAGGGCCCTTTTTATCATCACCCGTGGGGTCCTTGCCCTAAGTCCCTAGGGAAAGTGGGCTGGGAAGCTGAGCAAGGGCCCTGAAATGACTGTGCTCGGTAGCAGCAGCCAGTCAAGGATGGTGGAAAGAGGTGTACTTGCCTGTGGGTGTGACAGCAGAGGAGCTAGCAGGAGCCAGAGGGGCAGAGCTAGTTCCCTCTCCATCCGCGTACCTCTGTCATGCCATTGTGGTTAACAGGCCCCTGCAGGACCTGGGACCTGGGGCCCAGCAAGGGAACGAGGTGGAGCTCAAATCCAGCAACCTCTGTGATTCTCACTCAAGTCAGCACTGGTCCCAAGGCTGATGGGATCACATAGCAAGAGTCACACAAGAGAAAATTGTGAAGAAGCAGAAGTGGATTTCAATCATCCCCTGGACTTCTCCCCCTGTCTGCTCTGGGCCTTCTGAAGCTTGGTTTGGATGGCCATCTTCCCTATGACTGCTGAAAAATTCACCATGGCCCAGCATCTCTTAGACTCATCAGGCACTTGGACCACTTGCTCTGGATGAAAGAGCTTGTGGAGTGTCAGTGAATGAGGCCTCAGCATCTGGCCCTCCTGGGACTGGCCTCTCCACCGACAGGTAAATGAAGTCTTCATGGGATAAATCAGGTGCCAAATGCAGATGGAGATCTGTAGGCTAAATGTGGTGTTCTGAGCTGGGTTAAGAATTTTTAAGAGAATCATTGATAGTCATAGGCAGCCACAGAAGAGATTATTCCAGGCAAGATGCTACAAGGTAGATGTATACAATGTGTGGCACCAAACTGGGATGAAACTCCCTGTTAGGGTGGGGACACCCCCTGAGACCAAAGGTCCCTCCCTGATTGCAGCAGGGACTCTCTCCTCCCCTTTGGTCTGGAGGTTTCCCAAGCACAAACCCAGTCTAACTCAGTCTTTTTCCCTTTCCTCCATCCTATACATGGGTTGGTCTTTCCCAAGGGCACAGTCCGTGTCTTCTCCACCCAACCAGGAGCTTCAGACGTTTATTTCTTCAAAGAATTTGAGAGCTTCCCAAGGGCAGGGAACCTCCCAGCTTCCCTGGGAGGTTTCCCAGAACAGAGACAGTGTCTCCCAGCTAAAACAAGAGTTTCTTGCATCCAGGGACCACATTTCTCATTTTGTTTTCTCCCTTACTAGGCAAGACTGAACCCTGCACACAGAGGGTACTCAGAACTTCTTACTGACAACCTAGAACTGTGGTGGTGGTCCTGGGGGTGGTGGGGGCTTAGTCCTGAACTGGAGATAGCACTCACCCTTTAATCACCCGATTCAGGTGTTTTCCCTCTGTCTGCTTCCCCGGGGAACCTTGGTCTTCCCTCTCCATGGGTCCTTCATGGTGCAAATGTTCTCAGGAAAAAGGGCAGTGCTTGTCAACAGCACCATACACATGGTTTTAATTCAATCTTCTTCAAGCAAAAACTGTTTCAGGACTCACCTTAGCCCTGGGAATTATTGAGCAGTCATTACAGAATTCATTAGTTTGCTAACAACCTTTCAAGAACTTCCCTCCTGCAATGTTGTGGCTGATGCCATGACAAGTCATTCCAGAGTCTACCTAATTTGTTCTGGGAGGCTATGTGTGTGTGAACATGCACGTGTATGCATGTGTGTGTGTGGTTTTCAAGGTAATGATGCAGGAAGTGGAAAGCAGGCAAGAATCATTTATTGCATGACAGGCAGCAGGATTCCAGCTCTGCAGGCTGTGTGACCTTGGATAAGTCACTTGACCTATGTGGGCCCCTGTGAGTTTATAGCCTGGAAATGAAACAAATCATCCTGCCAATCAACTGACCTTTTGAGAACAGTCTTCCCCTTTCACTGTCTCCATAATAGGATCAAATGAAATAAAAATTATTGCTTCTCTTTTCTTCCACAGTTTTCTTGAGATGGGGAGAGGGAACCATATTTCTATTCAAGATCTCAGTTTTGAATTTCTCCTCAATGAAAAGCCAAGGGAAATATGCTGACAGGGCTGATATGAGTCTCTGATGTGGGTCATCATGGTAGTGTTGGCACTCAATTCTGAATAAGTTTGCCCGTTTCATTTGGGCTGGCTCATACAAGGTCAAGGGAGCCAGGCCCAGCTGTCACAAGGCCCAGAGTTGACCACATCCTGAATCTGAAAGACACTAAGTCCCAAGTGGAGGGCGGAAACATGTTTCTAGCTGTTTAATCTCATAACTGACTGGCCATATCACGGTAGATACCTCTTGCCCACCAAAGCTCGTCTTCAGTGTTCAACAGCTCGTCATGTACCAGTCAGCACCTCACAGGAAAGGCCAGACGCTCACTGGTTGAGCTCACTTGGCTGCTCAAGTGGACTTGAGCTTGAATCCCAGCCTGGCTTTGGGTGTTGGACATTTTGGTTTATTCATGTTTTCTGAGGCTCAGCATATTTATCTTCTATTACGTGGTAACCGATGGGGACTGCATGGAAACCCTTCTGAGCTAGAAAGGCCTCATTTTAGAGACTCTAAGAAGCTCTGTCAGCTACAGAGGACCCTGGGAGCGGCGGCTGAAAGCCAAGTGCACACGCACTCAGTGTTCTCCTGGAAGCCCCAGTCGCAGGTTGTTTCAAGCTGGTATTAAATGTTCGGTTGTGTACTCTGTTGAGTATAAAGGACTGAACTGCTTTCCTATGGAGTTAAAGAAAACCATCCTTTCTAAATGTGGAGAGACTCTGTTCCCCATCTGCGAATTATTATTTCTTCTAGGGATGTATGGGACTTCCCTGGTGGCTCAAACGGTAATGAATCTGCCTGTCATGCAGGAGACTGGGGTTCGATCCCAGGGTCAAGATCCCCTAGAGAAGGGAATGGCTACCCACTCCAGAATTCTTGCCTGGAAAATTCCACGGACAGAGGAGCCTGGCGGGCTACAGTCCATGGGATTGCAAAGAGCTGGACATAACTGAGGGACTAAACACACAGGGATATGTTTGGTGGTGTTTCTGTGTGTGTATGTGGAGTGTATGTGTATGTGTGCGTATCTGTCTGTCTGTTCTTGCCTGAGCTTTTGCTCTCAGGAGACAGGAAGTGGAAACTGTGCCAAAGGGACACATAGTCCTGGCCTTGACCGTTCATGGTGCAGATGATGGAAGGGAGCACCTGGGCTTGGCATAGCACAGCTCTGACTGGGTTGCTGGCCCCTCGTGAGGGATACTGTGTGGCCCTGATTTGGGACACTGGACTGTGTACCCTTATGAATGTCTAACCTGGACTAAACACTGATAGGTTTTTTTTTTTGTTGTTGTTGTTCTGAAACAAATATAGCTTGGCACTATCGAGTGTCTTGGGATGAAACTAATCCTTTGGATAGAGGGCGGAGGCGGTCTAGAAACCAGGCCAGAAGCCACCCCAATGAAGGCCTTGGTTCGGGATTGGGTTTACATCACTTAAGAACTGACTTTTTAAGACTTAGGAGGTTTAAGGCATAGCCACTTCTAGTAACAGTCATCCATTTACCTCTGGGTCGCAGTTCCCTTTTCTTACCCCTAAGACTTCATTCAGGTCAGCTGGCAGTGGGGTACCGAGAGCCACAGTGTCCGCTCGCTGCTGCTGAGGGGAGATCCAGGTGCACGGAGCACACTGTGATAACCACCGGTCTTAAGGAAGCAGTCCAGCTCCTCAGCATGGAATCACAGGTCCTCCAGGACCTATGACTTTCCTCTCCCACACTAACGCCTCAGCACCTCCTCCCCATCCCTAACCCCTGCTCTGCACAGAGCAGGTGATCAGGAAATGGGTGTTCTTTTAATGGAACTGAGCAGCTATTTTGATCCAAACCCTGTGGACCCCCTCGGGTCACCTTCTCCCTCCATACCTGCCTGCTCTCCAATGCCACGTCTCTTGACCTTTCCACTGCCAGGACATTTCCTTTCTGTCTTCCTCTGTGTTTCCACTCTTAGACTCAGGTGAAGAGTCCTGCTTGGACCATTGCAGTGTTCTCCAAGCAGGTTGACCTATGCTCAGATTCTCCCCCATTTCCTGTCCGCTCTTCAGGTTGTTGCCAGGAGAGTCTCTGCAGGTCATTGCTTTGATCTTGTTCTTCTCTGGCTCCAAGTCCTTATTGGCTCCTCATTGAGTGTAGGTAAAATCCAGTCTTCCCAGCCTGGCCTTCCACAATCTAATGTCAGCCTACTTTCCCTGGCAGCACTGAGGATACTCTAGCCAAATGTTGTGTGTGCCCCTGGGTCTGGAGTTGCTGTTAGTGAGACCCTCCCTCTCCTTCAAGGAGCAGTTTCAACGTCAGCTTCTCCCATCATCTTCCCTGTTCCCCTCGATTCAAAGGCTCCCTCTCTTCTGAACTGCACGTGTGTTCCGGTCTCTTGACATGTATCACGCACGACCGTGTAGTGCCGTTTGCATGCCTCCTTACTCAAGCTCAAAAGCAGGGCCTATGACTTAGGCACCTTAATGTCCCCAGTGCCCAGAGCACATGGTGACAGAGAACAGGAGCTCAATCAATGTTTGTTTAGTGAATAAATACATAATTCAAATCCAATGCTTTGCTGTCTTCCAGGGAACTCAAATCATCCTAGGCAGAAAGCATATTTACCTTTGTAACCTGACCTCCACCATTGGTCAAAATTAGAATAAGAGCTTTGAAGATTAAGAGCTGTCACGCTCTACCTGGCACCTTTCAGACTCCAGGCTGGGAGTGACTCACAGTTTACCACCCGTGGGTCTAAGATGTTGGCAACAGCATCAGCTGCCGATAGAATGACGCCTGGCCTTCCAGGCCCACTGTAGCCTGTCCCCGGAGTGCTCCTCCTGGCTTCAAGGCCCTGGGCCCTGGGCTGGTATCTCCTTCTCTGATCTGACCCTCCCCCAGGACTACCGGGCCTTTGATTTTGGTGTGTGTTCCTCTCTTGCTTTCGTTTTCCAGCTCTTATCTGCTAGGAAGCTTTGGGTACAAGCAACAGAAAGCACTTTGGCTAATGTCAACGCAAGGAGTTTATCGTAAAGATGCAGCTGAGCTCATGGAATTGAAGGGCAGACTGGAGAGCCAGCCCAGAGGGCCTGGAACCAGAACAACATATGAAGTCACATATAGGTCTCAGAAACAGGAAGAATTGATAAAAGGACAGCTCTTAGGCTGCTATTGCTGCTTCTGCTGCTGGTGCAAGTAAGTGCCAATGACTTTTAGCCTTTTTGTCACTCTGGTCCAGATTCAAGGTCCAAGGAGAATCCAATTGGACCTAGAATGTGCTTCCTTTTTGCCATCCACTGCCCTGCCTCCGGATCCTTTTCTGGTTACCAGCCTACCACTCACAGTTCTACCTGTCACTCGCCGCCCTCCAGTCCTGTACAGTTGCTCATGAGGCGTCTCTGAGTCGCCCCCCTCCAGACTTCTGCCTGGTCCCAGTGACGCAGCCCTCTGAATGGTAATGCAGGCAGCAGCAGGAGAGCTAGACACCAACTGTCCTCCTGCTTTGAAAATAAAGTGTTTACTTGTTTAGCCAAGATGACGGGTCATTGGTGGCCAATAGCATAAAGCAAATTTGGATTCAATGAGTCACTTTAAATTTCATAAACCTTACATTTCCTTTCCCCTGGCACAAAACATATAGTCTGATTCTGAAAACTCGCAAGCGATTTGTTCTTGTAAGTGCAAACCTGAGACCAGTTTACTAATTAGCGATTTGTTCCTCCTTCCTGGGCTTTAGTGACGCCATCTTTAGGCACAACTGCTAGATTCAAACGGTCAGTCCCACTTGTTCCAGTACCAATAGAAGCTTCCCGAGAAGCAGTTCTGAGCAGAAGTCATAAACACGGCGCTCTTCATTTCTACCCATGGGCCTTGTGGGTTCACTTCATGCTTGTTTTCTCCCTAATGAAAGGCAAGGGAAATATCAGCTAGAAATTTCATAATCAGAGTGTTTGCCTAGTTTGCTATTTTTAAACACCATGGGCTATGCTTGGAATGAAGGATGTGCCTGAGGCTAGTGAGCGTGGCTGGTGGATGAAGAGTGAGTTTCCCATCTGCAAAGCTGCGCTAGAGAGGACAAGGAGCATGCGTAAATAATGGGTTAAGAGTGGCTCCAATGAGAGCCTATTTGTCCAGCAGCCTCAAAACGAAAACACGCCACCGATGACTCATTGGATAATAGTAAATATGACGGGCTCATAAAACCGCGGTTCCCACGGGGGCTGTTGCACAGCCTTTGTCTGGTCTTGAGCTTGTTACATTCAGAAGCTACCAATTTAACACTCCCTTCCCCCAGTAAAGACGTGGCTCCTGGATGGAGAGAGTTATTGGGGTGATTTGCAAAGTCTGGATGGCACAGGGGGAGGCGGCCTGCCTCCCAACTGAGATGCTGCTCCTCTTCTCGCCAGCCTGTGTCCAGGGGTTGGGTCCAGCTCTGCCCTGGGCCCCACGGAGACCTGGATGCTATATGGACTTCATTAAGGGGAAGGCAGAGACCTTGGCTCCAGGGAACCTGAAACTGAAAAGAGACGTGGCCTTGACATAAAGTGAGGGTTCTGAGTCCAACCTGGGAGATGAATAAGAACATAAACATGTCTCCTCTCCACCAAACTAAGCATTTCCAGCCAGAGTACCGCTGATACAACAGGAAGAGTATGAGATTCTGTAGGACTATGGCTGTCGGGAAGGGGATTATTTTCAAGTTTGGGGAAACTATGGGGGCAGAGGATTTGAGTGGGTTCTCTGAAGTCTCAGAGGCTTCACTGGGACCCAGGAGGGGAGGGGGCAGGCAGAATGAGTTGGAGAAATGTCAACATTAGTGTTATCTGAAAATGAAATGGAGTTTCCCACCGGTGGAGGTGTGCTGGAGAGAACTGATCCTATAGTCACTGATTTCCTTCGGCTGCTGATGCCATAGGCATGGCTCGGATGTCCACTTGTGGTAACAAAACAGAAGCCCTGAGGATTGACTTCAGTTTGCGGGTGGGTTGGTTGCCCTAAGAGACAGGTGCTTTATGGAAATTCCTCAAATGTAGGGGTAACAGTGAAAGAGGGAATTAGCCTCAGCTCTGCTGCCAAACCACTCAGGCAAAGGGGCAGAGGTGGGGAGATTAGAGTGGGTTGAGTTCTTCTGTGTTCTGGGGATCAGGCCTGATGCTTTGCATAACAGCTCTTGACCAGCAGTAAGGGATTCAGGGACTGTGTGAACTTGGGCAAGTCACTTACCCTCTCTGGCCTTCAATTTCCTTCACAGTCAAATCACAGCGGAGGTGTAAAGGTAAGTGTTATTTTCACTTGTAATTCACTAAGTATTAATGCACGTATCTATTCAACAAACCATTTCCCATGGCACCTTGATGTATTAGGTACTGGGGAAACAAAGACAACTGGGACCAGGCCTGCCCTTGAGCTGCTTGTGGCTCATATGAACATATGTGATGGGGTGGATGTGATGCCCATCACGGTGGAATCAGTGAGGACTGGGGAATGCAGGGCCGGAGTGCAGGGCAGGGAGGGGCAAGAGATAGCGGCAGCTTTCTGTGCCTGGGGGCAGTTGGAGAGGAGCAGGAATCTAAGCGTATTATTATTCTCATAAGCAAAGACTAGCAGAATGCAGAAGACCCTGGGGGGGCTGAGTTGTGACATAGGCACGAGGCCTAGAGTTATGAACGTCATCATAGGACGAGCTCCAGGCTTCCTTCTTGGGGCATTTGCCAGAAGGGAGCAAACTCTCCATCACTTTCCAGTGGTCCTTGTACCTGAAGAGAAGAGGACAAGAAATAGGAGCCAGAGGCCCCCGAACCAGGCTCTTGTTCACGCCCACTCAGTGGTCTCGTCCTCCACTCTGGCCTTGCAGGGCCTGGGAGTTAAATGTGTGACTCAGCAGAACTGCCCCTGATTACAGACCTTGGGACTCAGGGGCTGCCAGTCAACAACCCAAATCAGGAATAGGAAATTTGCAAATGACAAGGATGCATCTGTTTGTGGGATGCAGAGTGTTTGTGCTGGAATTCCTTGGGGGTAGGGAGCAGGGGAGAGCTTTCATTTGGTTCCTGCCCTTAGAACCTTATACCCTGTGGGGAACTTGGAAAGTCCTAAGTGTTTGTACTGAGCAGTTGTCTTAGTTTTGCAGACATCTTAACTGGACAACTTGGTAGTCAGTGATGCTGTGGACTCGGGAGGGAGTCAGACCTGTGTAAACATCCCAGCTCTGCACTTGGGCAACTGTGTAAACTGGGGGAAGAAACAAATCTCTTCATGCCTCAGTTTGTTCATCTGTAGAATGGGTCTCACAGGGGAATGAATGAGAAGAGCATGTATGCTCTTAGCAAATAGAAAGTGCTCAACAGATGTGCAGCGGCAGCAGCAGCACCTTGTTATTGTCTCTATCTTCGTCTTTATCACCACCCTTATCATCACCACTATTATTCTTGACACATGAAAGTCAGGATTGGAGGGGTGGATGGCCACCCCCTCCCGTAGGTCTTCTAAGTGCCTCCTTGGCTCCCAGACTCCTTTTTTCAGGGTCAGATTCTGAATAAAATATTTTATCAAGCAAACTTTCTCTGACTGTACATGAATTTTAGACTTTCAAAAGTTTCATCTTAACTGATTTTTTCCCGAGTCCGCTGGACTGCAAGGAGATCAAAGCAGTCGGTCCTAAAGGAAAGCAACCCTAAATATTCATTGGAAGGACTGATGCTGAAGCTCCAATACTTTGGCCACCTGATGTGAAGAGCCCACTCATTGGGAAAGACCCTGATGCTGGGAAAGATTGAAGGCAAAAGAAGGGGGCAGCAGAGGATGAGATGGTTTAATGGCATCATCAGCTTAATGGACATGAATCTGAGCAAACTCCGGGAGACAGTGAAAGGGAAGCCTGACGTGCTGCAGTCCATGGGGTCACAGAGTTGGACATGACTTAGCGACTGAACAGAAACAGCAATGCATTGATATTCTGCAGTAAAAACGTGACAGAAGATCAAACTCAGGACTTGTTGGGTTCATCTGCAGTTGTTTTACTTCCCATCATGTCAAGCGAAGAGGAGAGTCTAGCTGAAAGCTGGATCCTAGATGTTAATCATTGGTTCCTCGAAGCTCACCCTCACTCTCCCCCAGTGCTGGTTCAAAGACTGCTTGGGGGCAGGCAAATATACCATATGTTATGAGGTTGAGTTTAGAAGCCGAGAAATAAATTGTTACTATTATGGATGAAGCAATTATCATAAATCTATTTTTAATCTCTTCTTCCTTTTAAAATAATCGAGGCTGTCTTTTCATAAGAGGAAAAATCCAGGCTTTGATATAAGGGAAGGTGCAAAAAAGCTCTCCTTTTTCTAGCTGAAAATGCTAATTGAGCAATACTTATTTTTTTAACCTTCATTAACTGCATTAGCCTGCATTAACACCTTTTAAAAACCTCTTTAAAATTGTGTTCAATTCACCTTCTTTAATCTCTTTTTTTCCGGGAGTGTGGAATCACTTTGATCCTCATCTTCATCTTTTCTTTGAGGACAATTTTGGGTTTCATTTGTATTTGGGAATTGAAATGCAAATTTGCAGTTGCCCACAGCCCCCTCCCCCTCACACTCTGCTGGAGTGGTGAGGACTCGGATGAATATCGGCACTGTATGTCCCTGGCCAGAGCCCCCCTCAGGCCCCAGGCTGGGCTAACAGTTTACTCTTGCCGCACAGGTCCTGAACACTCGAGAAAGTTGCATAAACTGCTCAGTATTGTGCCTGCCTTTGGCAAACCTTCAACCAGTTGTAGAACAGTTGCTTCTTTTCCAAAATCTTATAGGGAGCTTCTTTCTGTCTCTGAACACTGCTTTTCTTTGTCCTTTGTCATAGTGCCTTGATGGAGAGAAAGCTGCGGAAATTTTNTGACACATGAAAGTCAGGATTGGAGGGGTGGATGGCCACCCCCTCCCGTAGGTCTTCTAAGTGCCTCCTTGGCTCCCAGACTCCTTTTTTCAGGGTCAGATTCTGAATAAAATATTTTATCAAGCAAACTTTCTCTGACTGTACATGAATTTTAGACTTTCAAAAGTTTCATCTTAACTGATTTTTTCCCGAGTCCGCTGGACTGCAAGGAGATCAAAGCAGTCGGTCCTAAAGGAAAGCAACCCTAAATATTCATTGGAAGGACTGATGCTGAAGCTCCAATACTTTGGCCACCTGATGTGAAGAGCCCACTCATTGGGAAAGACCCTGATGCTGGGAAAGATTGAAGGCAAAAGAAGGGGGCAGCAGAGGATGAGATGGTTTAATGGCATCATCAGCTTAATGGACATGAATCTGAGCAAACTCCGGGAGACAGTGAAAGGGAAGCCTGACGTGCTGCAGTCCATGGGGTCACAGAGTTGGACATGACTTAGCGACTGAACAGAAACAGCAATGCATTGATATTCTGCAGTAAAAACGTGACAGAAGATCAAACTCAGGACTTGTTGGGTTCATCTGCAGTTGTTTTACTTCCCATCATGTCAAGCGAAGAGGAGAGTCTAGCTGAAAGCTGGATCCTAGATGTTAATCATTGGTTCCTCGAAGCTCACCCTCACTCTCCCCCAGTGCTGGTTCAAAGACTGCTTGGGGGCAGGCAAATATACCATATGTTATGAGGTTGAGTTTAGAAGCCGAGAAATAAATTGTTACTATTATGGATGAAGCAATTATCATAAATCTATTTTTAATCTCTTCTTCCTTTTAAAATAATCGAGGCTGTCTTTTCATAAGAGGAAAAATCCAGGCTTTGATATAAGGGAAGGTGCAAAAAAGCTCTCCTTTTTCTAGCTGAAAATGCTAATTGAGCAATACTTATTTTTTTAACCTTCATTAACTGCATTAGCCTGCATTAACACCTTTTAAAAACCTCTTTAAAATTGTGTTCAATTCACCTTCTTTAATCTCTTTTTTTCCGGGAGTGTGGAATCACTTTGATCCTCATCTTCATCTTTTCTTTGAGGACAATTTTGGGTTTCATTTGTATTTGGGAATTGAAATGCAAATTTGCAGTTGCCCACAGCCCCCTCCCCCTCACACTCTGCTGGAGTGGTGAGGACTCGGATGAATATCGGCACTGTATGTCCCTGGCCAGAGCCCCCCTCAGGCCCCAGGCTGGGCTAACAGTTTACTCTTGCCGCACAGGTCCTGAACACTCGAGAAAGTTGCATAAACTGCTCAGTATTGTGCCTGCCTTTGGCAAACCTTCAACCAGTTGTAGAACAGTTGCTTCTTTTCCAAAATCTTATAGGGAGCTTCTTTCTGTCTCTGAACACTGCTTTTCTTTGTCCTTTGTCATAGTGCCTTGATGGAGAGAAAGCTGCGGAAATTTTCAAGAGAAGAAAGACATAAAACTATATCATTTTCTCATGAAATTAAACATAGAATTGCCATAGGACCCAGAAATTACGCTCCTGGTAAATACCTTAACATATTGAAAACATCTATGTTCAAATAAAAACCTATACATGAATGTTCAGAGCAGCATTCTTCACAGTAGCCGACAGGTGGAGACAGCCCAAGTGTCTACCACCTGATGAAAGGATAAACAGCATGTGGTACATCCAGGCAAGGAAATATTATTCAGCCACGAAAATAAATGAAGTAATGAGCCATTCTACAACATGGCTAAACCTTGAAAGCCTAATTCTAAGCAAAAAAAGCCAAGCACAAATGCCACGTATTCTATGATTCCATTTACATAAAAAGTCCAAGGTCAGCAAATCCATAGAGACAGAGGGTAGCTGAGTGTTTGCCATGTTGAGGTGGGGGACAGGGAAATGCGGAGAGATTTTCCTTTTGATGTGATGAAAATGTTCTGGAACTAGACAGTGATAAGGATTGTACAACAGTGTGAATGTGCTACAAATCAATAATGATAAATTTTATGCACATTTTACCCCCAAATAATTTTTTAAAAGATACTGATTACTTCAAAGGGAACTGGGTTTCACCCCAAGATAATATCAACAGCAGGCCTGGGTTAATGCATGTGGGGAAACACTGGGAAGGCTGGAAAGAAAATAGCCTTGGCAATCAGGCAGACCGTGGCTGGGCTGTCAGCAACCCCACTACCGCCCAGTTTGCACCTGGGCAATGTTATAGCTGGCTTTAGGAGCCCAGTCTGTTTCTTAATCTGTAGAATAGGAACAGTAATCCTACTCACACGTGGTTAAAGACACTTTATTTAACTTGACGCTTGCTCCTTGGAAGAAAAGCTATGATCAACATGGACAGCATATTAAAAAGCAGAGACATTACTTTGCCAACAAAGGTCCGTCTAGTCAAAGCTATGGTTTTTCCAGCAGTCATGTATGGATGTGAGAGTTGGACTATAAAGAAAGCTGAGCGCCAAAGATTTGAAGCTTTTGAACTGTGGTGTTGGAGAAGATTCTTGAGAGTCCCTTGGACTGCAAGGAGATCCAACCAGTCCATCCTAAAGAAGATCAGTCCTGAATATTCATTGGAAGGATTGATGCTGAAGCTGAAACTCCAATACTCTGGCCACCTGATGCAAAGAACTGACTCATTGGAAAACTCCCTGATGCTGGGAAAGATTGAAGGCAGGAGGAGAAGGGGATGACAGAGGATGAGATGGTTGGATGGCTTTACTGACTCAATGGACATGAGTTTGAGCAAGCTCTGGGAGTTGGTGATGGACAGGGAAGCCTGGAGTGCTGCAGTCTATGGGGTCACAAAGAGTCAGCCATGACTGAGTCACTGAACTGAGCATGTGGTTATTGAGAGGATGAAGAGAGATGACATGGTTAATTTTCTTAACACTTGCGGGTGCTCAATGAGAAAATTGCTCACCTCCCCTTCTGTATCAACTGTGGTTATTTTTATTGCAAGCAACCAATTTTAGTGGACTCAAGCAAAATGAGAAACTTCATTGGAAGACTCTGGGGGCATTCCAGAAGTCAAAGGCGAGTTGCTTTGAGGAGGGCAGGAGCCAGGCTGCTCCTGTGCTCCGCAGCCTCCAGTCGGTGAGCCTTCGCTTTGCCTCAAGCATAAGCATCCCCTGACTACCGTGTATCTTCTCTTTTAATCCATCAGGGGAGAGAGTCTGATTGGCCCAGCTTAGGAGACGAGGGTGTCATCCTCGCCCAGGGCAGGGTCTTGGAGTTCCTTTATATCCTGGGAGTCCTCTTTTGCATCCTTCAAGGGCAGTGCCCAGAGAATGGGAGTCCTGAAGCAGTCGCCCACTGGTGCCCACTACACTGCTCCTAGTGGCCGGGGTGGGGCAGGGAGCGAGGAGGAGCAGGGAACGCGGAGGAGTGGAGCTGCGGCCCCTGATGCCAGCCTGGCCTCCCCTTGCATGGCGTCTCCTTCTCTTCCCTCCTCTCACTCGATGATGCAGCTCCCAGCGTCTTCATGACTCTTCACACAAGCACACACATGCCCCTTACTGACTGTGCAGCTGAAAGCAAGCCCTGGCTCGCCTGGTTCTCCTTTCAGTTTCCACCACAGTGTAAGACCAATGGGGCTCCTCGTGCTCAATTCAAGTCCACCTCTTCCTTGTGGCCTTCCGGGATTAGCCCCCACCCCAATGCAGTCTTACCTGCCTCTTCTATTTCTCTTTCCCTGCAAAGACTGCTGACGGACGCGCCTAGTGCAGTTCAGCTTCTCATAGCACGTGTGTGTGTTATGTGCACGTGTGTGTTCTCTACCATCCTGGTGTGTGGGCTCCAAGGCCGCATCACTCATCTGCAGCTTCTGTGGCACCAGCGCGGCTTTCAGTGATGTAAAGGGGTGATTGGGAGTCCAGGAAGACTGCAAAGAGATAGAGGGACCCTCTAATGGGTACAGGTGAGGACTTACTGATGGAAAAGGACTGTGCTGCCCAGTGAGTCCACATCCGTCCTGCGCAAGGCCTGCAGAACTGGAGTCTCAGGCCACTAGAGGTCTATTTGCATGAACACCAGAGGTTCTCATGGGAAAAATCTCCCCCTAAGGGAAAGAGGAGGGGCACACAGGTGTGACCCTTCTCAGAGCAGGAGTGGGTGACAAAGTGTGCCTCACACTGTCCGCTGCTCAGACTCCCAGGAGGTAAAGCACCCACACCTCTGAACCTCAGATGCAGTATCCCCACTGTGGGTGGGAGGTAAAACTTCCGCGCATTTGAATCTTGCTGGGCCCCTTACTGACTCTGTGGCTGAAAGCAAGCCTCTTCACCTCAGTTTTCTATTCAGCAAAATGGGCACAAAAACACCTGTTTTGAGGGGTGCTGAGATTAAAGGTAATGCATTCAACGTGCCTCACTTCATGTAAATGACTCTAAGACTTAGGGCTGGAGAGTGTGGGTGGGAACTCCGGGAGTTTGGAGGGAAATATGAATCACCTGGAAAGCCTCGTGACTGGCTCCTGCTCCGTCTATCTGGTGGCCAGCTTTTGTTGGGTAAACACCTCTTGGGAGGCAGGGCCCAGCTGTGAAAGTCCTTTTGCTCTGAGGTCAGGGTGGGAGGTGCGTTTGGGAAAGGCAGGCTCCCCGTTCTGTGGCCTGGCTGGTGTGTCCTGGCAGCTGGCCAGGGCTGGTGAGCCCAGACAGGCAGACCTTCTAGGCAAGCGGCCTACCCCTGCTCACTTCTGCAAGTTGACTAAGACTAGTGTCCTCTATTCTGAACTGAGAAACTGTAAAGACGCAGAGCTGCTGAGATGGGTGTAGAGAAGGATGCTTATTTTCACTCCCCATCCCCACAAGAGGCAAAGTTCCAGGGCAGCAAACCCCAGATAAGCCTAACATTTTTTCCTGGAAAGTTAATTTTCCTGGAAGATTCTAATATCAACTCTAATATAAAACTCAAACATGTTTGAAAGCAAAATTCCCATGAATTTTTTAGATGAAAATCTGGAAGTTTTTCACAGTTAGAAGGGAACTTTCAGTTATACTGCAGCCTGTGAAAGTACCTAAGTACTTCCACCTAAGACTTACTTTCATAGATAAGTCTGGGTAACTCTGGATTAGAAGTGTGTGTGTGTGGGGGCTGTCTCTTATACACATCTAGATGTGTATAAGAGACAGCCTCAGCACCTCCTCCCCATCCCTAACCCCTGCTCTGCACAGAGCAGGTGATCAGGAAATGGGTGTTCTTTTAATGGAACTGAGCAGCTATTTTGATCCAAACCCTGTGGACCCCCTCGGGTCACCTTCTCCCTCCATACCTGCCTGCTCTCCAATGCCACGTCTCTTGACCTTTCCACTGCCAGGACATTTCCTTTCTGTCTTCCTCTGTGTTTCCACTCTTAGACTCAGGTGAAGAGTCCTGCTTAATCTCTTTTCTGGAGCTCAGAACCACTGTAAGGACAAAGCTGAACTATTGCCATACCCCTAAGTCAGATTTTATTTTCTTGGGCTCCAAAGTCACTGTGGATGGTGACTGCAGCCACAAATTAAAAGATGCTTGCCCTTTGGAAGGAAAGCTATGACAAACCTAGACAGCGTGTTAAGAAGCAGAGACATCACTTTGCTGACAAAGGTCCATCTTGTTAAAGCTATGGTTTTTCCAGTAGTCATGTACAGATGCGAGAATTGGACCATAAAGAAGGCTGAGCACTAAAGAATTGATGCTTCTGAACTGTGGTGCTGGAAAAGACTCCTGAGAGTCCCTTGGACTGCATGGAGATCAAACCAGTCAGTCCTGAAGGAGATCAATCCTGAATATTCATTGGAAGGACTGATGCTAAAGCAGAAGCTCCAGTACTGTGGCCACCGGATGGAAAGCGCCCACTCACTGGGAAAGACCCTGGTGCTGGGAAAGATTGAGGGCGGGAGGAGAAGGGGACGACAGAGGATGGGATGGTTGGATGGCATCACCGACTCAATGGACATGAGTTTGAGCGAACTCTGGGAGAGAGTAAAGGATGGAAGCCTGGCATACTGCAGTCCATGGGGTCACAAAGAGTCAGACACAATTGAGTGACTGAACAACAGGGTGTATATTGTCACCCTGCTTATTTAACTTACATGCAGAGTACATCATGAGACACACTGGGCTGGAAGAAGCACAAGCTGGAATCAAGATTGCTTGGAGAAATATCAATAACCTCAGGTATGCAGATGACACCACCCTTATGGCAGAAAGCAAAGAGGAACTAAAGAGCCTCTTGATGAAGGTGAAAGAGGAGAGTGAAAAAGTTGGCTTAAAGCTCAACATTCAGAAAACCAAGATCATGGCATCTGGTCCCATCACTTCATGGGAAATAGATGGGGAAACAGTGGAAACTGATTTTATTTTGGGGGGCTCCAAAATCACTGCAGATGATGATTGCAGCCATGAATTTAAAAGACGCTTATTCCTTGGAAGGAAAGTTATGACCAACCTGGATAGCATATTAAAAAGCAGAGACATTACTTTGTCAATAAAGGTCTATCTAGTCAAGGCTATGGTTTTTCCAGTGGTCATGTATGGATGTGAGAGTTGGATTATAAAGAAAGCTGAGCGCCGAAGAATTGATGCCTTTGAACTGTGGTGTTGGAGAAGACTCTTGAGAGTCCCTTGGACTGCAAGGAGATCCAGCCAGTCCATCCTAAAGGAGATCGGTCCTGAGTGTTCATTGGAAGGACTGAAGTTGAAGCTGAAACTCTAATACTTTGGCTACCTGATGCGAAGAGCTGACTCATTTGGAAAGACCCTGATGCTGGGAAAGATTGAGGGCAGGATAAGAGGGTAACAGAGGATGAGATGATTGGATGGCATCACCGACTTGATGGACGTGAGTTTGGGTGAACTCTGGGAGTCGGTGATGGACAGGGAGGCCTGGCGTGCTGCGGTTCATGGAGTCGCAAAGAGTTGGACATGACTGAGCAACTGAACTGAACTGAACAACAACAACAAACTTTCCAAATTCCAGGCAAAAAATCAAGAAGGAGGAGACACACCACAGCCTGAGGCTGTGACTCAGTAACCCTCTTGCTGCTGCATCTCAGGGCACATATCACATGACAAGAAGTGTCAAGAAATCACAGGCTTTCCTGTCACTCAGGAAAAAAGTAGGGGTCATTCCAGCTCATAATCAGCCTGAAAGTTGTCCTTTTCCTTAGATAAAAGCCCAGTCTGCCTGTAATGTCTCTGCCATCCCAGTGTAGATGCAGTGAGACCAAATGAAGAAGATTCTTTTAACACCCCTGCTGGCTGATGACTAGCTAGTCTAGGTGTTACCCATTATCTGGTGACTTTGGGTAACTCATTTAAACATTTTAAGGCTTTAGTTTTCTCATGTTTAAAATAGCACTAATTAATAATACTTTCCTTAAAGTACCATTTGGAGAATTTGGTGAGGCAGTGAGTACCAAAGGGCTTAGTTTGGAGTCTAAAACATAACAGACACTTGGTGCATATTAATTATTATTATTAAAAATGAGAAAGCGACAAAAACTGTTCAAAGGATTGGAGAATATAGGAAATAAATGGAAGCCAAATCTCAGAATTTCCCTCCAGCAATACTTAAAAAAAAAAAAGAATTAAAAATTGCAAACTCCAGTAAGCAAGCAATCACTGACAGCAGCCACATGAGGAAGACATGCCCTGGTCCCATGAATGTTAATATTGACGGTGAAGAGAAGAAAAGAGGATTCCGAGTGGGGAGGAGAGATGCAGTACAGTGAGGCTCCTCTTTGAAGGATAAAAATCTAGACTTTTTTTTTTTTTTTCTCCCAAGAAGACCTCTAATCTGGAGAGATGCAAAATGACTGGGTTCCTCTCCCTTTTCCTAATCTGTCTTGGGAGTAGTGGGAAGGCTTCATGGGCACATGAAGTGGGAGATGGTAGTGAGGGAGGTGAACCCCCTCCAACAGACGTGAAGGCTTCAGGGCTACTTTCCGAATCACAGGGAAGATCTTGGCTCAGGCTGTTCCCCACGGTGATGGAGCACAGCCTCAAAGCAGGTGGGGAACGCCTGGGCCAGGCCGCTTAGCAGACTTTGGAAGGGAAAACAGAACCCAGTTACTCTAACCAAGAGTGCGTCCTGCCTGAGCTCAGCTCCTCCCCACCCCATACCCTCCAGCATCCCTCAGGATGAAGAAAAGGGCCAGAAATGCTTTCCCCAACCCTCAGCCAGGAGACAAAACCACTGGTCTCGGGTGTGGCAAAAAGCACTGAGAAGGGACTTCCCTGGTGATCCAGGGGTTTAGATGCTATGCTCCTAGTGCAGGGGATCCGGGTTCGCTCCCTGGTCAGGAACTAGACTTCCCAAGTGGCACCTAAGGATTCTGCATGCCACAAGTAAGACCCGGGGCAGGCAAATTTTTTTTTTTAAGTGCTGAGAAGCATGTTCACTATATTGATGCAAACGGGAAGTCCAGAACTATTCAAAGGAAAGAAAATAAACAGAAAAGATAAGGCAACTAGTTTGCATTATAACTGAGAGAGGAAAGTACCCAGCTTAGAAGAAAAGATGATCATGAAACAGAAGGGGATTCTCCACTACTGCTTCATATACCCATTTGAAGACTACCCAGACTAGTTTCATAAACCCATAAATTCTAACCCTAAGTTACAAGAGAAAGGAACAGAAGGGGATAGAGATTGCAAAGCCCCAAAACTAAATGCCAGACCCAAATCTTCATGTATGCTGAATAAATTAGAAAGAGCCAGGAAGGAATTGACACCCTTGAACATAGACAAAACTGAAATTATGGACACAGAGAACAGGCTTGATGAGGTAGAAGAACAAGAGATTACAGCAGTTAGAGTGGAGTTGCTGCTGCTGCTGCTGCTAAGTCACTTCAGTCGTGTCCCCATAGACGGCAGCCCTGGGATTCTCCAGGCAAGAACACTGGAGTGGGTTGCCATTTCCTTCTCCAATGCATGAAAGTNGAAATTATGGACACAGAGAACAGGCTTGATGAGGTAGAAGAACAAGAGATTACAGCAGTTAGAGTGGAGTTGCTGCTGCTGCTGCTGCTAAGTCACTTCAGTCGTGTCCCCATAGACGGCAGCCCTGGGATTCTCCAGGCAAGAACACTGGAGTGGGTTGCCATTTCCTTCTCCAATGCATGAAAGTGAAAAGTGAAAGTGAATTACTAGATATCGACTGAGAGAGAGATGCTCCAATATGTTAAATTCAGATGTTGCCTGAATTTAAGAATGCATCAAAGGATAAAGAGGAGGTACTTAAAGTTGAACCAGACAATGTCCCTGGGATGGAGAAAGGAATAATCCTGCAGATCAAAAGAGCATAGGTGATTATAAACACCCATTGCTGAACATAGCTTAGGTAGGCTACTGCACTTCCAGGATAAAAACAAAAGTATCTTTGGATATTAGGAAAGCAAAAGCAAATCACCAACAAGGGTTAGAGAGATGGTGGGGGAGGGGAGTGATGTAGGAGGAAATCAGGCTGACTATGGGCTTTCTCTGTCATAATCATCAATTCCTGAAGACCATAAAATAATGTCTCCAAAACTCTGGGAGAAATGGAGTGTCACATAAGAATAGGCATGCTATTGTTTAAGTGCAAAGACCAGGCAGACAGGCATTCTCAAGTCTAAGAGAATTTGTGAGCATACCAGGCACGAACCCTTAGTTGAGTTCTACTTGGTAAGAAAACCCAGCCAAATAAGTTATGAATAAAAGTAAAGAATTCAGGAATTAAGAAATATCGATGGTGATTACAAATGCATTTAAAAATAAAGTTTCAAACAACTATGGGAGTATAGCTATCAAACATGAACTCTTAAACCTTGTAAACATAAAAAATACTAATGTCTTTATACAAAGTGGGAGATCAGTTGATACTGTTTATTATACAAACAGGCTTCCCAGGTGGCACAGTGGTAAAGAACCCACCTGCCAAGGCAGGAGGCCCCAGAGATGCAGACTCGATCCCTGGGTTGGGAAGATCCTCTGGAGTAGGAAATAGCAAGCTGCTTCAGTTTTCTTGCTTGGAAAATTCCATGGACAGAGGAGTTTGGTGGGTTACAGTCCATGAGGTCACAAAGAGTCAGACACGACTGACTGAGCACAGCAGCAAGAATTATACAAATGTGTAGTTTGAGAAAATACTCACTGTAATGTACAGTGCTTTCTCATGGTGCCTCAGATGGTAAAGACTCTGCCTGCAGTGCAGGAGAAAGGGGTTCACCCCCTGCGTTGGGAAGGTCCCCTGGAGAAGGGAATGGCTACCCACTTGAGTATTCTTGCCTGGAGAATTCCATGGACAGAGGAGCCTGGCGGGCTACAGTCCATGGGGTCACAAAGAGTCGNTGCCTGCAGTGCAGGAGAAAGGGGTTCACCCCCTGCGTTGGGAAGGTCCCCTGGAGAAGGGAATGGCTACCCACTTGAGTATTCTTGCCTGGAGAATTCCATGGACAGAGGAGCCTGGCGGGCTACAGTCCATGGGGTCACAAAGAGTCGGACATGACTGAGTGACTAACAATTTTTCAATTTTAGTTAACCTTACAGGAATCTTAAAAAAAATTTTTTTGTGTGTGGTAAAGAACATTTATTTGAAGTTCAACAATTTCTTCTGTTTCATTTCAGTTTCCTTTTCTGCTGATAAATTCATGTAAAATTAAATTTAATACTTTTTATTAAAATAGCATATATAGCATTATCCCATTTTTATTAAAGTATTTCTGAATTTCTCTCTACATATGTATCCAATTGTTTGGTTTTCTCTTCATATAAATGCAGAGAAAGTTATCTGCAATGATGTTTACCTAGTGTTAATAATAGTTATTTCTGGTTGATAGTTAACTTTGATCTTGTACTTTTCTGTTTTGTTTAAGTTCTTTATGATGAACATATGTATATTTTTAAAAATAAAAACTATATAGTGATTTTTTTTTCTGTTTATTGTTGTAGAATACCCTGAACATAACCATACCAAGAAGTTAACAGTGTTTTTAATTCTGAGTGTTGGTAATGGGATACTATTCTTTTCCCAAGAATAGATACCAAGAGTAGTGTCTATTGCTTTTTCCTGTAGTTTTCAAAATTTTAAAATAAAAAATCCTAAATTAAAGAACATGATGCAAATAAAAAGAAAGAAATATACATTTTGCAGAAGGCACACTTTGAAGGAAAGCAAATGATCCTAGTTTGGGATATTGACTAAAGTCTGGAAGTGATCAGAAGAGAAGGGGTTAATGCTGTAGGAATCAGCAGGGTAGAGACTCGGATTGAGAGACTAGCCTGTGAGCAACTACAGAGGGCACCTGCAAATTCTTTGAGGCAAAATGTGGCCATTTCAGCTAAGGTTGGCATGGGGTAGTAGATTGGTAGGTAGGTAAGCAGATAGATGATATATAGACATATAGATAGATGATTGGTGCTAGATAGATTGGGATCCAGAGGAGAATCCTGGATGGAAAGAAGCAAGATGATGAAGAACAAAAGAATTTTGGTGAAATACCCCTTCCCTCCCTACTTTTGATGAGGGGTTTCTCAATTCTCCATGTATATAATGGGGTACCCCATAGGTAGAGCCTGGATTTTAAAATAAAGTTGGAGCTGGAAAAACTCCTCTGGGGGCTTGTGAACATTTGAAGCAGTGTAGCGTAAGACTGGAATTCATCTCTTGGACAGGTCTGGGAGTGACCTCTTCATCAGGGCAGCAAGTACCTGTCCATTTTTCCTGGGGAATCTCTGAAACGTGGGTGAAGCATACCAGAATCACAGTCTGCAGCCTGCAAGGCTCAGGGGCTTGCTTAGGATGTATCTGGTAAGTTAGGATCCTGAGTCTGGTCCCGTGGAGGCAGGGTCCTGCCTACACCCCACTCTCCATCCGACACCTGGATTCACAATGTTCTCACAGTGGCTTGCTCCTGTCCTCTCCTCTTACGTTTTCTCCTGAGATATCTGGAGCCAAGAACCAGGCATCACTAGGTGTGGGAAGCTGCGTTCCCCCTTCCCTGCAGATCTGCTTGGGGGCGGGGTGACTGCACGGGGAACTGGGCAGGAGTTACTGTTGTGCTTCCCTCACCCAACAGAGTTATTCCGAAAACCGGAAGTCATTCTTTTTTTTTCTTTTCCATTGTGGCTTATTACAAGATACTGAATAGTTCCCCGTGCTGCACAGCAGCACCTTATTGTTCATCCATCCTATGTATGTTTGCGTCTGATAATCCCAAACTCCCAGTCCTTCCCTCCCCCAGGCAGCCGCAAGTCTGTTCTGCTTTTGTTTCTCAGATATTCATTTGTGCTGTGTTTTAGAGTCCTTCTGATTGTCACATCTGGGCCCTGGTGTTCAGACCACATGCGTGTGGGCCCAGAGCTGTCCAAAAGGAAAGGTGTGTCCCGAGGCCAGAAAGGACACAGGCTTTGCACTGGGGAGGGGTGGATTTTCTTCTCTCTCTGGGGCCAAAATGAGTAGTCTTTGAGGTGTGCAGACTCCTGGAGATTCCTGGGGCTGTTCCCTCAACCTGGAATCCTGCTAGGAGCTGGGCAGACTCTAGGTCAGACTTTGACTATGAGCCTTAAGACTAGAAACATCTGGTAAGCAGTTGCAATTAGTTTCCACCTTCAGTAAAATTGTCTTAAAATGTCAGTTTGGTCTTAGATGAGTTGGAGGTTGGAGACACTGGCTTGCGTCCAGGAGTGAGATGACACACTAAGGAGGGTGGTGGGTGCGGTGGCTGGAGAATCAGATTATGAGCTGGTAGGCAGTGATCTCCTGTGTGGAGCTGTGTGGGGCAGTAGAGAGGGGGAGTCAAGTAATAAGAAACAACCAGAGAGTCATATGAACATATTTGCATTCTGCGGGGAGGCTCAGAAGTCCACGGAGAGGAATCCTGGGAAGCACTGCCCCCACCCTCCCCCATCACAGGAGACGGATGCTTGGACTTGTTATGGCACTGTTAAAGGAACAGTGACCTCAGAAATCTGGAGGAAGGAAGCATTTGGGTTGCTTGTCAGAACGTTTAGGTCGAGTGTGCATCTGCCTGTCCTCATTTCAGAAAATAAACAGCCATTTTCACCTGACCATTTGCGGGCGGCTCTAAAACCCTGAGTTTAAAGGTACTTGACGTGACTAACAGGAGGACCCTGAGCCAGCTGCAGCCAAGATCCCAGAGGCGGGGATGCTGTGGACTCCCACCCCTGAGAGCCGGGGGCTGGACGAGCTGCACTCCTGCCTGGGGCCCCCTCTGCTCACACACATGCCTGCTGGGCTGCATTCCCCCCATGGCTTGACGTTCCTCGTCCCAACTGGACTTTCTTCTTTTTTTAGACACTGCAGGAGTGGTTTTAGGAACTGAAATCTCCCTGTTCTCTACTTCATTTCATTCCTACGACACAGCTTATGAAAAATGGACCTTTTTTTCCCTCTTTTTCCACCCTAACTTCCCCCCTTCCATCTCCATTATATTTTTTATTTAAAAGCAAATCATGTGTTTCTTCATATTTTAAACACTTATCTATCTGGCTGCGCTGGGTCACTGTTGCTGCTTGGCCTCTTCCCTAGCTGTGGCAAGCAGGAGCTGCTCTCTGGCTGCAGCGCATGGGCTTCTTAGTGCAGTGGCTGCTCTTGGTGCTGAGCATGGACTCCAGGCCTGAGGGCTCAGTGGTGTGGCTCCCGGATTCTCGAGCACAGGCTCAACAGTTGTGGCACACAGGCTTGGTTGCTCCAAGGCATGTGGGATCTTCCCAGACCAGGGATTGAACCCATGTCTCTTGCATTGGCTTGAGCCACTGGGGTAGCCCTTGTTTTTTCGTATTTTTAAACATAACTCATATGCCTATGGTAAAAATTTGATCTCGCTTAATTTTGGGGACTATAAGCTTGAGAAGGCTGCAAGGTATTGCAATTGGGCTGGTTTTTTTTTTTTTTTTTTTTTTTTTCCTGGGGCCAAAAGGCACCTGCTGCTGTCGGGCAGAGTCTTGAGTGCTGTGGGGACTAAGCTGTGCTGCCAGGAGGGCAGAGGAGCGACCACTGGAGGGCGCGCAAGTCTGTGGGCTGCGCCGGTAGTGGCCTTGCTTGGTGGTAGTGGCCTTACTTGGTAGGAAGAGGGCGCTGTGGAGCCAAGCAACCCAGCGCTACCTTCTGCCCCAGCCAGTCACACCTTGCAGGATTCGCCTTGCTCAGTCGCTCAGTCATGCCTGCCTCTTTGTGACTGTAGCCCTCCAGGCTCCTCTGTCCATAAGATTTTCCAGGCAGGAATAGCGGAGCTGGTTGACATTTTCTACGCCAGGGGATCTTCCTGACCCAGGGATTGAACTGGTGTCTCCTGCGTCAGCAGGCAGATTCTTTACCACTGCACCATATGGGACGCCCCTCTGGAGACCCACTTAGTATATTGCAAGTCCGCCTTGGTCCAAGGGCACCCCACCAGCAAACTCTACCATCTTCTACGACTCAACCCTTATTATGTTCAGGGCCTTAAGACACCTAGGTGAAAGTGAAAGTGAAGTCTCAGTCGTGTCTGACTCTTTGCGACCCCATGGACTGTTGTCTACCAGGCTCCTCTGTCCATGGGATTTTCCAGGCAAGAATACTGGAGTGGGTTGCCATNTACGACTCAACCCTTATTATGTTCAGGGCCTTAAGACACCTAGGTGAAAGTGAAAGTGAAGTCTCAGTCGTGTCTGACTCTTTGCGACCCCATGGACTGTTGTCTACCAGGCTCCTCTGTCCATGGGATTTTCCAGGCAAGAATACTGGAGTGGGTTGCCATTTCCCTTAAAAACATGACTACACTTCATCTTCACAATAACCCTAGAAGGGAGATGTTATTACTCCTTTTTTATGAAAGGGAGCAAATGGAGACTTAGAATAGGGAAGTGGTTCAAGGTCAGGATCATTCCACAAGCAAGGAGTGGGGCTGAGAATCTCAACTCACACCACTGGCCCCAAAGTCCAAGCCACAAGCCACTACTTCTCTGTGTTGCCCCCAAAATCAAGCTGAGAAAGCGTCATAGTCCTTGTGGGGAAGGGGAGGGTTTTGGCTGGGCAGCAAGAAGCCCACTAACCCTGCCCAGGGACCAGGGGTCATGGAACTGCCATTCCACGGGGGTCGCTCTGCTTTTCACAGGGAGCCATGAGGCCTGACCAGGAAGTGGAGACTTATCTTTCAGTTCAATCTGACTAGGGATGCTGGTGTGCAGAATGTGTGGTATGTGGGGAGCAGCTGCTCTCCCTGAGGGTTCCTGGTTCTCAGCCAACGACACCAGGGCTGTGAAGGCTGCTTGCTGGCTCAGGGGCTGCTCCAGGTGTGGGTGTTTGGGCTCATCTGAAGGGTGGGGCTGGAGTCCTGCTGAGCTCAGTCTTCAGCCAGGAGGAAGGTACAGCATCAGTCCAGGGAGGCTCACATCCGTGCAGTACAGTAACACGAGGCTGTTTCGAAATGGGGGTGTAGGGTAGGGATGGGAGTGCCCTCTGGGGAACAGGGAAGCCCGGGGCAGGACTTGTCGGTCTAAGCTTCCTGTGACACCCCATGGTCAACAGAACTAGCTTCTTAGAACTAGAAGTACAGACCAAATTAGCCACAAGAGGAACTTGTCTGAAATCTTCATTTTACGGGTGAGGAAACTGAGACGTGAGGGAGGCCGTGACTCATCTCAAATGACAAAGCCAGCGAGGGCAGAGGGGAACAGGCTTCTGACTTTTCAAAAGCACACTTTTGGGCTACCCCAGGCCTTCCCTGCAGTGACCCTAGGGTCTTCTGCTATCTCATTGGAGACCAAATCCATGCTGTCCCCTCCCTACTCCCTGCGCCAGCTCCTCCTAGGCCAAACCACACGTTCCCTTCCATTGCCCTAGGTCTTCACTCCCGCCTCCAGGCCTTAGCCCACACTGTCCCCCTGCCTGGCCTGCAATGCTGCACACTGACCCCACTGGCTTGCCTGTAGAATGCCTCCTCATTCTTTACAACCTGTATCAAATATTACCTCCTCCAGTCTCCCCACCTGGAAGCAGTCCCTTCTTCCTCTTTATTCCTGAATCCACTGTTTGGGCTTTTCTGTGGGAGGAGTTATCTGCTTTCTCTCTTTTTATCACAACAATCAACAAACTGTGAGTCTTCCTTGAGACACTGTGAGATGAGAAGTGTGAGTACTGTAAACCCTTGTTTGGACATGAGAAATCTAAGACTCAGAATGTTAGATGGGCGGCAGCCCGGCCTCCTGACTCCCACACCATCTGGGTGGGAGCCAGCCCGCTTCCTCTGCAGAACCACCTCTGTTGTCTCTGGGAATGGGTCTTCTGGAGTTGCGTAGTGTGCAGCCTGGGCAACTGTATTTTACAGCCCTGCCTTGGTGTCAGGCTCAAGGTCCTACTTGAGGCAGATGCTCCATAAATGTGGGCGAATGTAGCAGAACCACAATTCAGAGGTAGCTCTCTTCTTTTCCTTCCCTCCCTGCTTCCTTTCCCAACCTGTTTCCCTGCCTTTAACTCCCTGCATTTTTCCACTGAATTTTTCATTGGGAAGAAGCACATTTAGAGATGTGAAGCGCACACTTTGCTGGGCTTCAGCTTTGATGAATCTTTGATGCTGACCCTGGGGAGGCTGAGGCTGCGGCAGACTGGGGGAGGTGAGGGAGGAGCTGGGGAGGGGCCTCTATGCCTGATTCTCCCTCTTTTTGCCTCTTGGTGTGGGGGATTATTCAACCCTGCCTCACGCTTGGCAGGCCTGGCTGCGCTCTGCACCCCAGACGAGTGTGGATGGAAGGGCTGAAGTGCGTGCAAGCTGTGTGTGGGTGGGGCCAGCACAGGCAGGGGGCAGGGTAGCCAGCAGTCACACCACCAGACACCACCCACTCCAACCTCAGCTCCCTCCACTTCCCCTCCCTTCTCCTGGGGCTTTGAGGTCACACCAGTTTCTGGCTGTGCGGCTTTGATGAGTCGTTTAACCTTTCTGAATCTTAGTTCTTCAATAGCAAATTGGAGATGCTAATCCCTTCCTCTGCAGGCCAGTGTGAGTAAATGAGATACCTATTGACTGTGCCTGACTCACGCTACAGGCTCAGTAAAATCCAATCTTTCTACCCCTCCATTCAAATCCACTTTTTGGCAGGTTTTAACAACAGTGAGTGCAGTGCTGTGGGCAGGGCGTGCCCTGCCAGGAGGTCTGATTCTCAGCTTAGCCCTGTCTACACAAACAGTAGAGGATAATCAACTTTCAGAGTGCTGTTCTTGGCATCCCAAGGCATGAGCTTGAGTTCTGAGCTGACTCAGGGTTGTGCACGTGACTCCAACAGCCCCTTGCGTGGGGGGCAGCCCTGCCTGAATCATAGCTGGGTGCCCCTGTGATACCCAGCACAGGTGCCTGGCCCTGAGCACCACTCGAGTAGTGTAGCTCAAGTTAAAGGCAGGGAAACAGATTGGGGAAGGAAGCAGGGCGGGAAGGAGAAGGAAAGAGAGCTACTTCTGAGTAGATGGGGGTGGGGGTGGGGGTAGGATATGGTGGGCCTTNCCAGCACAGGTGCCTGGCCCTGAGCACCACTCGAGTAGTGTAGCTCAAGTTAAAGGCAGGGAAACAGATTGGGGAAGGAAGCAGGGCGGGAAGGAGAAGGAAAGAGAGCTACTTCTGAGTAGATGGGGGTGGGGGTGGGGGTAGGATATGGTGGGCCTTTGAGTGTGGTGAGAATGCCAGCCATTCACCCCTTCAGAGCCTCTCTCTGCACAGACTCTGTCAAGGTCATAGGCTCATCACCCTAAGAACAGAGAGAGGGATTTGTTTTGTGGCCCTGCCTCTGTAATTCGCTTCATATTGTCTCACGATGCACCCTTTACTAAAACCCGTGGCTGGGACTCCGCTGTGAGCCGCTGCACAAACACCTCGGCCTGGGCTCAAGCCCCTGCCACTGCTTTCTCCCCGCATTGCTCTGTTGGCGGAGATGGCACAGCTGGCCCACTGAGGCTGCGTGCAGTAGGCCAACCACCCTGCCCTCTCTGGAGCTTCCCCAGGGCCCCTTTGAGCGTTTCCAGCAGAAGATAACTGGATACCACAGGGCTCACCATCAGCCTAGCTCTGCGCCCCAGACCTTCCCCCACAGGTTGACTCTGAAGTGGTGAATGTGTGCCAGTGTGTCTGGACTCACAAACCCCAAGGCTCCCCTTGGCTTTTAAGGTCCTTTCCACTCTGAGGAGCTGTAACGCTAGGATTAACCTTGCAAATGCGTAATGGACTGTGGAGGTCCTTGCTTTGTCAGGGATGGCAGGGAACTTTCAAATCCCCTGGATCTTCTCCTGAACTACCCTCAGGTCTGCTCTCACGGGCTGGTCAGCTGTCTCAGATTTCTCCCTCTATTTGGGGTCAGCAAGGAGCCCAGACAGTCATCCTCCCCAGCTCTCCGCACCCCCTCAGTAGTACTGTCAGCCGCAGCCAAGCGCACATGACTTAATCAGACTTCTCCCCCTCACCGTCCCCAAAGGAAGGGGATTTTGACTGAAGTAGAGTAAGGGCCTAGATTCCTCAAGAAGCCCTGAGTGAGCCCTGCCTTTCAGAATCACTCAGCTTTGCATCGGTCTGTACAAGCAGCAGAGTGTAAGGATAAGAAGACAACCGCCCTTGGCATTGAAAGGCCTTGTGTGAGCAGAAAAAAGTGCTCTGTGGTGGGCAGGCCTGGAGGCTGTCAGGAGGGCCCCTGAAGCCTGGAAGCCAGAGGTCTCCCTCTGGGACTTTGCCCCCAGGCCGAGGGACAGAACAGGCATCCAGTTTCTCTATCTGTGCCCAGTGCCCATCTTGCTGCCCAGATGGCCCTGAGGCATCTGAATGTGGGAGCCTGGCGTTGCAGACGTCTAACCCGCAGCAGGGGTTGCTGTTTTGGTGTCCAAGACCAAGCTAGAGGGTGGTGTCTGGGTTTGAGGGGAGAACCTGAGGGCTGGAAAGTGAAGGCGTGACACTTTATTAGGGAGGGGGGTGTTCTGCAGCTGGAGAGCAGATGGCTTGAATTTGGCTCCCAAATCTGAGCCTCCTAGTGGGGATGTGGCATCCTGAACACCCCACCCCAGGATGAGGGGGCCAGGTTCAGTTCTCAGGCCCCTAGCCCTTCACATGCCCCCATGCCTCAGGTGGAGGAACCTAGCAGGGCTGTCCCTCTGCCACAGTCATCACTGTGATCTGGGGAGAGCTGAGAAGTGCCTTGGGAACACAACATGTGCAGTTAAGAGGCGGGGGCCTGGGGCTGACTGTCACCCACCCCTGGGAGGCCCTGTCTGTGCAGTGAAGGGTGAACGAGAGGTGCCCTGAGGGATGTTCGGGCATCTTGGCTCTCACTCCTACCAGCCAGAACAGCCCCAAGAAGGGTCAGATGATGGAGTCTGGGGCGGCGCACCTGTTGATGGGACGTTTGGACTCCAGGCATTTTGCAGAAGCAGGTGGAGTGGGCAGCTGAGTGATAGTTTCTGAATGGCTTCTTGTCCTGCCAGCTCCCTTCACTGCTGGCAGGAAACTGCCCCATCAGAGACCCCGCGTCTGGCTTTCAGAGGATTTCCTCCACTGACACACCCAGGGACAGAAGTAACACTGAAGCCGCTGCCGCTGGGACCAGGATCACTGTAGGGGGCGCGGCTTCAGGACTCGGGGCGCTTGTGGGAGCAGGAGGGGCCCGGCAAGTGGAGAAGCGCTCAGAGATGACTTCCTCCATGCGGCTGTCCGACCTTTGCTGCCAGAGCCTCACTGAGCCTAAATTCTTACACAAGCCTGGTTCTCCTAGAGCCCAAGGTGCCTGAGGGTGGGGGTGGGGGATGGGAGTAGGTGCACAGCTTCTATCCTGCATCACGGATGAGGGCCCCAAGGTTCACGGTGACTTGCCCAAAGTCACAGAACCAAGATTCAGCAGAGCTGGGTTTTGTGGCTCTAAGATCCGGCTGGGCCCCATGGCCCCATGTGGGCTTGGGGTAATTTAGGGAAAATCATAGGTTTCTGCAGCCCTGTGGTCAGTCCAGGGTCAGTCCAGGCAGGGTTTCAGGGACCCTGGGCTGGGGCTGGGGCTTTTGGCCCAAGGGAGAAAGCTGTGAGAGCTGCTGGCTGGGCCTACTCACAGGGTTTTGGAAATAGAAGGGAACTCAGACTTTGCTGAGGTCAACCCCACCCTCTCTGTTTACAGCAGAAATGCCTGAGGCCCCGAGGGCCCAAGGTCCCAAATAAGGTTGCCAGCGAGTTGTGAGCACAGAGGAAACTGACCCTGGTCTCCTGGCCACCTTTCCACGTGGCCCCGCAGCTTGTCTCTTTCCAGTAAACTCTGCCCTAGATATAGGCTGCTGCTTTGCTGTTTTCCCCACCCCACACATACAAGGAGCCTTTTCTCTCTGACACTTTCCCCTGGCCTTCCGAGTTTATACTCTTATCTCTCTATTCTCTGACCTCCCATTGCCCTGCCTGCTTTGAGCAGTTGTTTGTCTGTCCATTCTTCCTTCCATCTATCTATCCATCCATCCATGTGCTCATTCCTTGATCAAGGGTTTACGAACACCTCCATGTCCCAGGCTCCGTTCTGGGCCAGCCAGACCTGGGTCTTGCACGCTCTAGAAAAGGGCAGAGATTTCAAATGGAGAATCCTCGCATCATCCCAGGAGGCCTGTGATTCATGCCACAAAGGGAAAGCACGGGGGCGAATAGTGTGTGTGAGTCCTGGCCTGCTGGGAGAAGCAGGGAACTCTCCTACAGGGAGTGACATTATTCTACCCGCTGCTTAAGTGCCACTGGTTCCTCAAGGTTAGGGACCTCAAGATCTAGCCCTCTGGTGTCTTCCCAACAAAGAGCACAGCAGTGGTGTGTGAAGCATGGTGCTCTGTGCAGCCTGGGGAGATGAGTCGGGAGTCAGACGAGCGTGGCTTATGGGCACAGCTACAGAGATGAAGCTTGGGGCAAGTTCTTTAACCCTCTTGAGCCTCAGTTTCCTCGTCTGTAAAGTGAGGATGTAGGTGGCCCACCCTACATCTAGGAAATGGGGACAAGTGCACGGTCCCTTCTTTCCCTGGACTTGACACTGGGAGGGCTCGTTTCTCAAGCCCTCCAGCTTGCTCCCTGTCCTGGCTTTTTGTTCCTTTTTAATCTTGTGGTGCAAACAAATGACAGGCTGGCATGACACGACTGACACGAAGCGGCTGTTATTGCTGAAAAGAGCGCCGGTTTTGAGATGAGGCTCAAGGGCTGCTTCTACCCCAAGTAACTGTGTGGACGTGGGCGAGCTTCTGTCTCTGAACCTCCTTTTCTCATCTGTAAAATCTGTCCACCTGTCTCCCAGATGATGGAGGTGTCAGATGTCAGCGCTTGGAACTGTTGAGCATTATAGCCTGGGTGAACTCCAGAGCAGGCTGAGGGTCTATTAAGAACGTGGGTGGGATGGAGGCCAGGCCATCCAGCCTGGTGCCCAGCTCTGGCCTTTAGCTGTGTGAGACCCTCGGCTCTTACGCTGCAGACGTCCATCAAATGAACAAGCAGCGCTCGGGTGCAGGGGGCTGTGTTGTGGAGGGAGGGCCCAGCTGGTTTCCAGAGGCAGGCTCGGCTACTGCATTAGAGGACCGGGGAGGGCTCGTTACTGGCTTTGCTTCCACCTCTCCGTGCTCCCAACCCAGGAAGCGCTATCCTTCCGGTGGAGCCATCAACTATTCAGAGCAGAAGATGGTGGGGCTATGAGCCGGAGAAAGCAGCCCTTCCTGGCCTTCAGGCTAGCCAGCCCTCCATGAGGTTGATGTGTGGACCTGCCCGTGGGTGCCCTGGAAGCCTGTACCCGTCCCCCTTGTTTCATCTCCTTTCTTGTTCTCGATACTCCCCCTTCTTGTTTGCCAGTTTTTCTGCTTCCTCCTTTTGACTTTCCCTCCCGTCGGGCTTGCCCTTCCCATCTCTGAGGCCTTTTCTTTCCTTCATGCATTCAGAGACTTAACTGACTGCCTCCTCCTTACTCCACCCAGGGTCTAGGCAGATGCCCAGGTTGGTTGATTGGCAGTTCTGATTTGCAAGAGTTGGTTTTTCTCAGTTAAAGTGCCCACGGACTCCTAATGTATAAAAAGGTACAGAGAGAGCTGTACCATCTTGACCTTGCCCTCCCGCGTCCTTGCTGGGCATGGACGTGTCCCCAGACAGTGTAGATGGAAATTCTCAGCCCTGGTCCAACCCTTTGTTTCACATACAGGAGATCTAGAACCAAGTAGAGAGGGGATTGCTTAGGTCACTCAGCAGATTGATGGTCACTCAGCCTGTGCCCCAACTTCCAAGATTTCCTCTCCCCAGGTCCCAAGTCTCTTCCAGTTTAGCTTCGCTTCTCCCAAAGCCCCCCTTGGTCTCTTCTTGGAGATCTGAGCCTTCCCTCCAACACGCCTCGTTGGTGCTTTCTGGAGGTAAGATGAGGCCAAGGGATGTCAGAAGATGCAGGCGGCATCTGGGTGAAGCAGATATTGGGGACAGGGACACCATGATGAGGGAAGAACCCCTAGAAGGTACGCCGACAGCAACTCTGGGTCTTTGGGGAGGAAGTGGATGGGCACCCAACCCTCCTCCTTGGTCAGAAGGGCTATTGTGAATAACAATAGATTCCAGGTCTTGATCTCAAACGGTGTCACAGGCACAGTCATTGTTATTTAATCCAGTGAAGCATTTATATTCCTCCTTGCCCTGCAAAGGAAGCCAAGGCGTAGAGAGGTTCAGTGACTTGCTGGAGGCCACACAGCCAGTGGCAGAGCTGGGATCCGAAGCCAGCCTGGCTCCAGGAGGAGGGCTTGGGGTGCCTCTGGGTTGTTTGTGTGGGGGCCTCTTCTCTTGAAGCACCAGCAGGTGATAGGTTTCCTTCTCCTCCCCCTGCTCACACCTGCACCCTTAGACACACCCAGTCACCACGATAACTCTATTGGCTCATACAGGGGAGGGGTAGGATCTTAGCAAAGCGGGTCTGAAATGCAGGACCTGGCCCACCTCTCAGGTGAAAGCATTGAGTGCTCCCATTCATCTACTGCCCCCAGACAAAGAACTGTTTTTCACAAGTTTTGGTAAAAGGCTGTTTGTGTGATCTTGGAAGACACGTTTGCAGAGGCAGGTCTGTGAGATTTAAGACTCTGACACACACAGTCAAGGTTTTTGGCCCGACAAGTGGTCACAAGGATACATGAAGTGGGCCCCGCTGGTGCCCCTGACTTCTGGGGAGTCTCTAAGCAATTATGGGCATGCTCTTGGGTCCTAACCCTTGAATTGTGGAGACCTCCTTATCTCCTGATAAAACTACACAGACTTCCCCGGTGGTCCAGTGGCTAAGACTTTCTGCTTCCAATGCAGGGGGCCACGGTTTCATCCCTGATTTGGGAACTAGATCCCACATGCTGCGAGAAGAGTTCATGTGTCACAACTGCAAAAAAAAAAAAAAAGATCTCACACACTGCAACTAAGGACTCTGCATGCCATAACTAAAAGATCCTGCATGCTGCAACGAAGACCCAGTGCAGCCAAAAAAGTAAATATTAAAACACACACAAACAAGCAAAACAAAAAAACACCTAATCCTTGGCGTGTGCAATTAAAAAGAAAAGAATTGTTCTATACATCGGGCTTTTCAAATCCTGGCCATTCCTAGAGCCTAGAAGTACATTTAATTGTTAGAGACCCATTGTAAGAAAATGCAATCTATTTTCACCTCTGATGCCTGGCATCACAGAGGAAGTGCCCTCTTCTCATTCAGCAGGCCTGGGACAGGTGGGTACCAGGGACGACCTGCTTTTCCTGCCCAGGTGCCCACCTGAGAGAACCAGTGAATCTTTTCCTTCTGACTGGGCTCATTAAGCCAGGCACTTGGAAAAGGGAGAGAGAATTTCCTCATTTCATAAAAATTTAAACTCCTGTGCAGAGGCAGCCAGCTCCTACCTAGTTATTTTCTCTTTCCTGCCTAGAGATATTTAGTTCTCTCTCTTCCTGGTGGGAGATAAGGGACTGGAAGAAAATGGAAGCAGCAGAGGGGGGCAACGATTCATTCTCTGAAGGATGCGCTGCCTTCTGAGGAACTCATGAGAATCATCAGCATTGACTGAGCCCTACCCGTGAGCCAGGTACTTTGTACAGTCTCCATTTGTACAAAAATCCTCTGAACTGAAGATTCTCTTCCCAATTTCACAGGATGCTCAGAGAGGTCAAGTGACTTACCTAAAGTCACACAGCCAGAGGCTGGAGGAACTGGAATTCAAGCCTGAGTCTCCGTGCCACTAAGGCCTGGTTTGAGAGCACTGTGCTATGTGGCTTCCTGTGGGAGCAATAGCTGCTAGCAGCTTCTGGGTGACGGGGTCAGGTTGGGAACATGCTGGCGCCTGGCCTGCTAGCCTGGGGATTCAGACTGTCCCTACTCGGCTCTGGGTGGGACCCGCTCTGGGGGAGGGTGGGATGACTAGGAAGATACTGGAAGATCACATTCCAGCCCATGAGAACTGAGACTCTTTACTTTTCTTTGGGGGAAGATGGTTCTGGAGTCAAAGTTGGAGAGTTTGGATCTTGGATGTTTGCTAACTTTTCCTATGACAGGTTCAAGCCACTTACATTCTTACACCTCGGGGTCCTTATTTTTTTTAATTTTTTAAGATATAAATTTATTTATTTTAATTGGAGGCTAATTACTTTACAATATTGTATTGGCTTTGTCATACATCAACATGAATCTGCCATGGGTGTACACGTGTTCCCCATACTGAACCCTCTCCCACCTCCTTCCCTGTACCATCTCTCAGGGTCATCCCAGTGCACCAGCCCCAAGCATCCTGTATCCTGCATCGAACCTGGACTGGCAATTTGTTTCATCTTGATATTATACATGTTTCAATGCCATTCTCCTAAGTCATCCCACCCTCGCCCTCTCCCACAGAGTCCAAAAGACTGTTCTATACATCTGTGTCTCTTTTGCTGTCTCGCATACAGGGTTCTCGTTACCATCTTTCTAAATTCCATATATATGCATTAGTACACTGTATTGGTGTTTTTCTTTCTGGCTTACTTCACTCTGTATAATAGGCTCCAGTTTCATCCACTTCATTAGAACTGATTCAAATGTTTTCTTTTTAATGGCTGAGTAATACTCCATTGTGTATATGTACCACAGCTTTCCTATCCATTCATAGTGTCCTTATTTGTAAACTGAGGCTATCTGTTAGGATCAACACAAGGGTCAAGACAACGATGTCTGTGAACAGCCTCAGCCTGGCACACAGGAGGTGCTCACAACACATTAGTTCCTCTCCACAAATTCTGTCCAGAGCAACGTTCCTCTAAATTCCATGTGCCTCACTTTGCTGCACTGTCCACTGTGCCTGCCACAGCTCTGTGGAAGGAAGGAAGGGGACCATCTGCCCCTACTGGTGGGGGCAGGGTCTCCCTTTGCTCTGCCCAGGCCCAGGAAGAGCCCACGACGCTCATCAAGTGCGTGTGGAAGGCGCCTCTGCCTTCCAAGATGCCCATTGATGTGGTGAGCTCTGCAGCATACAGACTCTGTGCCTCTTGCAGGGGAACCTGGGAAAACTAACAAGAGGACATCTCATCCCGAGATCCATCGGAGGGCAATGTGACCGGAATTCACAAACCCAGTGTTTGCTTATTGAGCTTGGGACCTCTTGGGGAATCATATCCTGTGCTGCCCGGAGCTTAGAAAAGGCACATTTTAGCCTTAATGAAACGATGATTCATCTAAAAGCATGGACAGAAAACCTCTGCCTTAACTAGGACCCAGGAGGAGCAGGTTGACCTCACCTAGTAAGACTCTGTTGGAAGAGGACATTCAGGCAGGCTCAAGGCCAGCTGGGAGAGTCTCAGCACAGGAAGTGGGACTTGGTCAAGGCAGGGCAGGGCAGGAGGAGTCACGGGCTCTCTAGAATTGTTTTATCATTTTGGGGGGCCTTTTCTATTATATGCATGAAGAAAAAATTGGAGTATAGTTTCTTTACAATGTTGTGGTGTACAACGCAGTGTATCAGCTCTATGTATACATATATCCCCTCCCTGTTGGGTCTCTCTCCTACCCCACCTTCCCCATCCGCCCTCTCCAACCCTCCCAGGTCATCACAGAGCACTGAGCTGAGCTCCCCGCACTCTACACCAGGTTCCCACTAGTTATCTATTTTATAAATAGTAGAGTACATATATCAATTCCATTCTCCCAATTCATCCCTGCCCTCACCCTGCTTTGTATCCACATGTCTGTACTCCGCATCTGTGTCTCTATTTCAGCTCTGCAAATAGGCTCAGCTGTCCCATTTTTCTAGATTCCACATACATTTATTATCATTTATTCCTGGACTTCTCTCATAGCTCAGTTGGTAAAGAATCTGCCTGCAATGCAGGAGATCCCGGTTTGATTCCTGGGTTGGGAAGATCCACTGGAGAAGGGATAGGCTATCCACTCCAGTGTTCTTGGACTTCCCATATGGCTCAGCTGGTGAAGAATCCGCCTGCTATGTGGGAGACCTGGCTTTGATCCCTGGGTCGGGAAGATCCCCTGGAAAAGGGAAAGGCTACCCACTCCAGTATTCTGGCTTGGAGAATTCCATGGACTGNGGGATAGGCTATCCACTCCAGTGTTCTTGGACTTCCCATATGGCTCAGCTGGTGAAGAATCCGCCTGCTATGTGGGAGACCTGGCTTTGATCCCTGGGTCGGGAAGATCCCCTGGAAAAGGGAAAGGCTACCCACTCCAGTATTCTGGCTTGGAGAATTCCATGGACTGTACGGTCTACGGGGTTGCAAACAGTCGGATACAACTGAGCGACTTTCCCTTTCACAGCTTTGTGAGGTACAGATGTAGTTACTTCCATTTTACTGGTGAGGATAACGAGGCTCAGAGAAGTACAGGATGCATTCCAAGTCACGCCGCCAACAGCAAGTCCCTAGATGGGAACCCAGGTGTAGCCGGTTCCAAGGCCTGCATCATTGCTACTGCTCCTTGGAGTTCTGGGTATGGTTGGCTTGCTAACGAAATCCCCAGTCAGCATTCCTTCTCAGTCATGAGTGTGGAAAAGCCAGTGATGATTCAACAAACTCTGGGTGGACAAAATCAGTTAATAAGAATCTTTTCCTCTCAGAGGCTCATAGTCTAGGCTGCTGCTGCTGCCGCTGCTGAGTCGCTTCATTCGTGTCTGACTCTGTGTGACCCCATAGACGGCAGCCCACCAGGCTCCCCCATCCCTGGGATTCTTCAGGCAAGAACACTGGAGTGGGTTGCCGTTTCCTTCTCCAATTCATGAAAGTGAAAAGTGAAAGTGAAGTCACTCGGTCGTGTCCGACTCCTAGCGACCCCATGGACTGCAGCCCACCAGGTTCCTCTGTCCATGGGATTTTCCAGGCAAGAGGACTGGAGTGGGGTGCCATTGCCTTCTCCAAGTCTAGGCTGGGTGTAAGGCAAATAGCCAGGCCATCTCGGGGAGGCACATCTGTGACTGGAGTAGTGACAGCGCATTGAACCCAGCCTGAGGGACCAGAGAGCATTCCTCAGGGAAGAGGTGCTTGAGTCTGAAAGAAGAATAGTTGGAATTAGGACCCTCCTGTAGGCAGAGGGGAGACCGGGACACCCAATGTACCGCCTTCCCTGCTCAACCAGACCTTCACTTCATCACTGGGTTGCAGGCACCACTGACGGTGAGACGAGAACTTGGGAATTTCAACAGATGGGTGGCTGCTGATGGCTTTGCATCAGAAACGTAGTCAAAATTGGGCAGTGCAGGGACTTCCCTGGTGGTCTAGTGGCTAAGATTCCATGCTCCCAATCCAGGGGGCCTGAGTTTGATCCCCGATTGGGGAACTAGATTCCACACGCTGCTACTAAGAGTTCACATGTCACAACTAAAGATTCTGCGTGCCACAACTAAAAGACCCCTCATGCTACAAGTTAAAAAAAAAGAACCCATATGTCACACGAAGACCTGGTGCAGCCAAATAAATAAATTAATAATAATACTACTAAAGCTGGGTCGTGCACAGCTCTGCCCTGCTCCTACAGAGTCGCAATCTGGAGGGTTCAGGGGAGTCGGGGAACTTGTGTTTTAAGCCAATGGCTTGTCCGCAGAGCCCACACACTGCTTCAGGAGGGTACACGCTCCCTCGGACCCAGCCCTGGCTTGAAACAATGGAAGCACTCAATAAATAAGAAGTGAAAAACAGGAAGAAAAATATATAAGAAAATTTAAAAAAGGAAAGATGTATACCTTGTTCTTTTCCACTGTGAGCTTATAATCTCTCTGGGGAGATAAATCACCCACATCAAAAAGACTCATGATGCTGTACTCTCATAGGCTCTATTAAACATCCACTGCCTGGATCAGACAGGGCTTCCCTGGAGGCTCAGACAGTAAAGAATCTGCCTGCAATGAGGGATACAGGGGTTCAATCCCTGGGTCAGGAAGAACCCCTGGAGAAGGAAATGGCAACCCACTCCAGTATTCTTGTCTGGCAAATTCCACAGACGGAGGAGTCTGGTGGGCTACAGTTCATGAGGTTGCAAAAAGTGGGACACAATGGGGAGACTAATGCCCAGATCAGACAGGCAGGGCTGAGGCAAGTCCCTGGACGAGGACTGGGACATGAGGAGAAGGGACAGAATAAGAAAACTCTCCACCATTTTTGTCAGATCCAGTTCAACCAACATTTACTGAGTGCCTCCTGTGTGGTAGGCCCTGGGCTAGCTGCCGAGGATGGGGGGAGAGACATGGTTTCTGCCATCTAAGAAGGAACTGTTTAGAGAGGGAGACAGACAGGTGAATAAAAGATTACACCTCGGTGTGATATACAGAGAGAAGGCAACAGCCAGATCACAGCATAATGATTAAAATAGGGGCTTTGGGCTTGGATAAGCTGGGGTCCGATCTCAGTTCCAACACAGCCCATCTGGGCACCTGGGGAAAACGTCTAAGATCATTTGGCATCAGGTCCCCACGTGCATAATGGGGTCGTTTTAGGATGTAAGGCAGGGTGTCTAAATAACGCTGCAGCTGATGCACCACTGCTGGCCCCGGGAGTCACTCGGCAATGTCAGCTCTGTGGATCATGATGTACAAAAGGGAAAGTGACGAACTCCGTGAAGGTCAAGATCGGGGCAGTGATGCCAGGACAGAGTTTTGAAGGATGAAAATGAGCTCATCAGGCAGTTGAGGATGGAGGCAGTGGGAACATGCTGTACAGAGACTGCCTGAAGCATATAGTAATGTATTGTTTTCAAGGATGTGGCCAGAGAACCTTAATCACTTGGGAGTGGCTGGAGGTGAGAAGGATGGGAGAGGAGTGGGAGGCAAAACTGTTGGAGTGGATCCTAGGTGCCATGTGATAGAGCTAACAGGCCATGCTGCTACTCTCTGATGCTTCACCCATTGCAGACATTGCTAATCAATCACAGACCTCTTCTTTGCTCAGCCAGAATATGACTCTGACACTGTGGGCAAATTCCCCAGCCACCTGATTGGCACTGACCTGCAAGTTGAAGGCTATTTGCCATCCCTGAGTGAGGACTAGAGACAGGTCCCTCCAGAACCCACTCATGTATCCCTGCCCCCAGCGGGGAGTCTTATCAAACCTTTCCTGTCTCTGCCACACTGTGGTTTGGGCTGCAGTGAGCTGGCAAGCCATAGTCTTTCCTTCCTTTAGATTACCCTTCTCTGGGTCCGTGTCCTAACCGCAGGCCTAGGAGGCAGCTGGAGCAGCCTGCCATTTGAGGTCTGGCTGGCCCTGGGCTGTTCCACCCTCCCCTCCCCACAGCGAAGGCAGCAGTACCACCCAGCCCCAGCCAGGGTTGACTCTGTGGGTGGGCAGATCCCTTTGCTGGGTCTGGCTTTCTCTCCACCTGTAGCCGCTGCAGCCCAGGGCCACCACATCAGGCCCAGCAACAACCTTCCTCACCCAAGATGATTCCAGTTTGGCCAGAATCTCATGGTGCTTATGTGAGTGAGGGATGTGGGCAGGGCGGGGCTCCCTGTGAGACTGGCCACTGTGGCAAGGACCAGGAATAGCCCAGACAGCACCACGTAGGTCAGGCCTGCTCCACTGAAGCAAACCCTGACTCAGTTTCCAGACAGTGTAGAGTCAAATCCTGGCTCTGCTATTTACCAGTGTCACCAGTTTGCTTCTCTCTGCCTCAGTTTTCTTATCTGTAAAATGGGGATGATAATAGTAATTCCTCTTGGGTTTTTTGCAAGGATAAACTGACTGATTCTTAAAAAAAAAAAAAGTGCTGGCATTTAGTAAGCACCTTATAAAGATTAATTATTGGAAGGAAGGAAGGACAGAATGGGTACAGAGGGCTTGTAAATAGGATAGAATGGTTCTGAATATGACCTTGCTGGGCTGGAAAAGCACCTAGAGGGGTCATGACTGCAGAGGCTCCAGTTTTATGAAAGGTCAGTGCTTCCCTCCCATTTATCAGGGGCCTGGGACCCCACAGCCTGTCCTGACCCACCTCACAACCCCTGGGACAAACCTTGCCTCTCCTCCACTGGAACTGACCTCCCTGTCCCCCAGAGGCACAGAACTCCTGTGAATTCCCTCCAGGCCTGGTGAGATGGGAAATTAATTCCCTTTAATCCTGTACTTAACTTACAAGATTCCACTCCCCAGTGAGACAGTGAAATTAATCTGCCACTAATTTTCTGTTTGCCAAGCCTGGGTGTCAGCATTTTCAACCCTGCTTTCCAACTGTCTTTCATCCTGGGGAACAAAGACCAAACCTCTTCTCAGGCCCTGTTTATTCTGTGTCTTCAAGAAAAATGAATCACCCAGGCATTCTGCTTTACAAGTTTGAGAAGGAGGGTGGAATGAGGTTTGCCCGTCTCTCCCGGAGGGCACAGATTCCAGTCCCATCACCCCAGCCTCTCCCCAGCTTTCTGGGTGTGATGGGATTAGGAGCCCCATGATCTGTTTGCTTACTCAGAGCGTGTAAGTCACAGACTGGATGGGTAATGGCCACCTCCTGAGAACTGTAGGAGGCGGAGCCCCTGAAGCTCAAACACCAAGCTCTAATGTGAGGTGAGGACCTGGGGCCCCTCTTGCCAGGGTGTTTGTGTGCTTGGGTGGAGGCTCAGGACCTGGCCTCACTACCTGTCTAGCCTCTGTTCCCAACACCTAAGGCTTCAGCTATGCCTGCTCTTTCCTGAGCACGTTTATTCTAAGCTGCTCCCTCTGTTGGGCCCCCTGCTCGCCTGCCCCCCGATGCCAAAGGCTTTGACCTCTCTGTGCCTCCTTATAACAGGAATAATAGTAGTACCTGGTGGAGGGGTGGGACGGGTGTACTGAATGGGACCCTTACCTAAAGTCTGAGAAGTACATGATGTTGGCACGTGCCTGATAAGTGGGAGCTGGGATTGACTCAAATGCCCCACCTCTGGGCCATGTTCCCAAACCCTCAACTGACAGGGGGAGACCTCTCCTCTGGGCCCCCTTAGCATTCACACCTCTGCTCTGTCAGGGTCCCCTGGCCTGAGCCTGGTGCACACTGCTGCATGCCCTGGAGCCAGGGAACGTAGTCTCTCTGCATTTTGTTTTCCTTGCCTGTAGAGCAGAAATAATGGTAGTAATGACCTCATTGGGGTTGTCACAGGGAATTAAATGAGATGATGCTCATTAAGGGTTTAACACAGGGTGTGCTCTGGGTAATCAGCGAATAAGTATCATGATGTCTCTTGTTAATACGGTTATTGATCATGCATTGAGAAGTCTGTCTTCCCCAGCAAAAGCTCCTGGAAGTCTGTCCTCGCCCAGCAGAGCTCCCTAAAGGCAGAGACAAGCCTGAGTTTTTTGGGGGATCTTTGGTGCCCCACGTACTGGGCGTGACTCCAGAGAGCGGCAGGTGAGGCTGACCAGGTGGAGGGAGGTGCTGGGAGCTCACCTATCCTGAGTGCAGGATGATCTGCACCCAACCTAGTGTGTCCCTGGGGGCCGTCTCCTGGCACCACCCGAGTGAGCTCAAATTCCCAGTCCTGTGCCATTGTCACCCGTGAGCCGAACCATTGCCCCGACAATGGTGATAACCTTGTTCCACTCACCATCCCCCTCCCCCAGTGTCACTATCCTATTAGCAAGCCCCCAGCTGTGTCAGAGAGACCCTGGAAACCATCTAACCCATGCTCATAGCTGAGAATACTGAGGACCGGAGAGGCTGTCCAGCGGGCCTAAGGCCACACAGAAAGTCAGAGGCGGCACCAGGGCTGGATCCGGTCTCTCGATTCCCACTGGGGGACTCTTCCTGACGTTGGGCCGCCTGCCATCACTTCACCGGAGCTGCCATGGTGGAGGAAGGACACCAGCAGTCATCGAGCATCTACCATGTACAGTGTACCTTGTAGGTTTTGTGTGTTTTAGCTCAGTCACTCCTCCTGACACATCTGGAAGAAGTGATGCTATGCTGTCCATTTTATAGGTGGGAAAACTGAGGCTAAGAAAGATGAAGTCTCTGATCAAGTCACAGTGAGGCGATGGCAAGGCTGGAATCCAAACCTAGATCGCTCTGCCTCCAAAGCCTGTGCTTTCTCTGTTCTCCCTACAGCCTCCTGTGGAGAAATGGGCATAGCTGGGCCACAGCCCTGGGTGGACGGGCAGGGGGCAGCCGGCCCTGCCTCTCTGTCTTGCTCTGCAGTGGGAGGCATGCGGCTGCTTGAACAATCAAGTTACAGTGATTGAGGAGTCAGGAACAGCCAGGGCTGAGATTAACCTGGCGGAACTTCCCACTGCCTCGGTGACCCAGCCCATGGCCCCCCACCTGGACAGAGTCCTGCTGCTGGGGTGGGGGCAGTGGGTGTGTGCGGCAGGGTTTGCAGCGGGCTGGGACTGGAGCAGCAGAGACCAGGGCCCAGCAGCTGCCACGAGCCTCAGGCTGGCGGTGCCAGGAAAGGGGCAGGAAGTGGTTTGTGGGGAGCAGTGACGAGGCCGAGGCTGTTCGATGTGGTTTCTGCCCTGGAAACCTGACTCATGTGGACAAAGCTGAGGCCCCAGGGGGCAGTTAGTGCAATTACAGGCCCTGGTTGGGCAGGGAAGGGAGGGGTGTGTGCTCTGAGGGAGAGGCCGAATGGGGCCTCAGGAACCCAAGGCCACCCTAGGGGTCCGCGGTTTCCCCACTGCCCGGTGGGCGGAGGGCCTGTGGGCAGACGAGTCGACAAAGGCCAATAGGCCTGAGCCGAGGAGGAAACTGGCGGTGCGCGCTCTGCCTGCACGGAGGGCTCCTGGAGGGAGGCTGCAGTCTTCCCTGGAGCCCCAGCTCGATTCTGACTCACCACGTGAATTTGGGCAAGGCCCTCTTCTTTCTCTGAGACTCACTTTCTTTCTTTATCTCTCAAAGGAGGTTTCCACCGTTTCCACCAGCTCTAAGAATTCGATGACTCTTCCCTGCCCCCACCCAATCAAAGGCGCGTACAAACCGCAGGCAGAAAAATAACAACACAGAAAACCACAGTGAACAAGTAGTAACTGCCGGGGATGTGCTGGGCCCTATCCTGAGCCCTTTGCATGCTTTCTATTGAGTTGACCAGAAAGTTCGTTCGGGTTTTTCTGTAAGATGTTATGGAAAAACCCTGATGAACTTTTTGGCCAACATTTCCAACAGCCCTGATGTGCCCATTTCACAGATTAGGAAATAGATCAGAAAGTCACAGGGAGCTACCAGTGGGACACTCTGGCCCACGTCCTGGAGAGAAGGGGAAATCTTCTGATTCTGAGCTGAGGCGCTACCAGGCCCTCCATGTCCCCATGCTGTCCCCTTCCCTGGCCCTAGAGCCCCTGGCCTGCTCTGTTACTCCCTCTCATGCGACCTCCTTAGCTATTGAGTCCTGCCAAAGGGGTAAGAAATTGCTTTCTCTGTTCTAGGAAGGAGGAATGCTGGACCCTGCTGTTCAGATACCTTACCACCACTCCGACTCCCCTGTCCCCCATCAATTCCAGGTGACAGAACCAAAGGCGACCTTGCTGGCCAAGCAGAGTGAAGCTTCAGGGAATTCTGGGGAGCTTCCTTGGGGAGTGGGGGGAGGGTGGTTAGTCGGGTGGAAGGGCTGCATGTGCCCATTCTGAGAGTCCAGCTGCTGCTTTTACTGGATGCGTGATAAGCTGTGTAACCCACGTGCAGTTTTATGGGAAGAAAGTGTTGGCTTGCACAAAACAAATCTGAATATTCTGATGGAGTTCACCCCGCCTGTTTAATGAATAGTGACACTGAGGCTCAGAGGAGAGTGACTTGCTCCACGAGCACTTGATGGCGGAGCTGGGCCTAGAACTCACGTGTTCTGACTTTGGACTCTGTGCTTCATGCCCACCATAGCTCAGGCCAGGCGGGGCCAGGAGCTGCCTGCCTAGACTAAGAATGGGAGTGCTTTCCTTGTCAGAAATGTCAAGCAAGGCCTTTTTGGATTTTATTAAGCAGGACTTGACTACTAAAGTAGGGGAAACCCAGCTTACTTACATTCCCCTCTCCATCTTTATTGATATAACTGACATATAATATAGTGTAAGTTTTGAACCGATGGTTACCAAGGAGGAAGGGAGAGGGATGGGAGAGTTAGGGAGTTTGAGACTGACATGTACCCACTACTATGTTTAAAGTGGATAACCAACAAGGACCTACTGTATAGCCCAGGGAACGCTGCTCAATGTTATGTGGCAGCATGCATGGGAGAGGAGTTTGAGGGAGAATGATTACGTGTGTATGTTTGCCTGGATCCCTTTGCTGTCCACCTGAAACTGTCACAGCATTGTTAACTGGCTATACTCCAATATAAAATAAAAAGGTAAAAAAATATTGTTAAGTTTCAAGTGCACAGTATGATGATTTGATGCACCCATATACTATAAGGTGCTTACCACAATAAGGGTAGTTAACACATCTTTCATCTCGCATAAATACCATTTTATTGTTGTCTTTGTTATGGTGAGAACATTTCAGATCTACTCCCTTAGCCACTTTTCAAGTACACAATACAGAAATGTTGACTGCAGTTCACCATGTTGTGCATCACATCTCTGGGACGTAATCATTTTATAACTGAAAGTTTGTACATGTTGACCGACTCTTCCTGTTTACCCCACTCCTCAGGCCTGGAAACCATCCTTCTACTCTCTGTTTCTACGAGTTTGATGGTTTTAGATTCCACATGTAAGTGAATGATACGGCTTTTATCTTTCTCCCTCTGAGTTATACCCTCAAGGTCCATCCATGTTGTGGCAAATGGCAGGATGTCCTTTTTATGGCTGAATAATATTCCAATGCAATGTCATGTTTCATTCCATACATGTAAAGCACATTTTCTTTATCCAGTTATCCGGTGATGGACAGCAGTTTCCTGTTTCTCTTGGGGAATGTGGAACAGTTCTGGCCAGAAACCTACAGATCTTCTAGATGAAAATGCCACCAAAGTATTTAGCAAGAGTGTCTGCATACAGTAGGTGCTCAAAACTGCTAACTGAGGCTGACACAGCTGTGTTTGCCTACCCAGAGTCACCTTCCCACCGTTTGACTCACAGAAAAGAGTCCAGGAGGACAGGAGTGAAGGCCAGAGTTTCCTCCAGGGCCAGCGGCCAGAGTGCATGTTCTCCCCTCTCCCTTGTACATGCCATGACCCAGGTCTGAATATTGTGGGGGGCACTGGTTTGAGGGTGCTAAGACTCCTGGCTCCAGGGTCCTGGTCCTAGGTCGTAGGTCTTGGATCCTAGTCCTAAGGTGTCACCAGCCCTTTCCTGTGGGCCTCAGTTTTCTCCTTTGTGGAAGGGAGAAGTTGAACCAGCTGGTGGCTCTCAACCCTGGCTGTCGAGAACATCACCTGGGCAGCTTGCAAACAATCCCCAGGCTCAGGGCTCACCCTGAGTCAGCTGAACTTCAGGGAGTTCCATCTGAGTATCTGTGGTTTTGATTCTGATGCCCAGCAAAGGGTGATTGGGGGGTGAGGGGGCCCTTGGGCTGTGGGTTCTCAATAGGCTGCTGTGTGTAGGGTTCTGCATCTCCTCTTGACTTTGATTGGGCATCCATCTCAGCTGGAAGTGTTCCCCAGCACGTCTCTCCTGCTGTGTAACAGATGACAGGCAGTGGGCCCCTGGGTGCTGCCGGGAGAAGGGCCACCCAGGGATTGGACTCCAGGGCCGAGACCCCAGAGACGACATTCTTCTCTGCACAGGCCAGTCTGGGCTACTCTGATTAGAGCATGGCCTCCAGCTCTGAGACGGACTTCCAGCAGGAGTCAATCCATCCAAAGACTTGGGACTCTGGTGGACTGGATGGGGATCCTGGCAGGAAGCTGGGGTTGGGGCCTCAGCAGGAGCCTGCCGAGGGCCAGCATCCAAAGTCAGACTCCCAACATCCAGTTCAGGTTCTGCTGCCTCTGGGCCTCAGTGATCTCATCTGTAAAATGGGCCATATGATCCTCAGCTCAGGTGGTGTTAGGAGGCTGCTGTGGGGATTCTGATATGGAGACCCTTGGAGAGAGGTTCAGACAGTACCAGGACGTAAAGTCTCAGGTGGAATGACAGTACAGGAATGAAAGCTAAGGGAGCAGGGCTCAGATGATACGGTACTGGGAAAGCTGAACCCAGGGAGTCTTTATACAGGAGAACGAGGCCTCAACACATGCATACAGGTGGGAGTATTTTCACCAGGGCATCCTTTGAAAGAAGAATTTTAAGGACTTCCTTGGTGGTCCCATGGTTAAAAACCCATCTTCTGATGTAAGGGACGTGGGTTTGATCCCTTAGTTGCCTCAGAGCAACTAAGCCCAAGAGTTGGAGCTACTGAGCCTGCGCACTCTGGAGCCTGTGCCGCTAGAGAGTCGGTGTGATGCAACGGAGACCCAGTGCAGCCGAATAAAAATAAATGAATTTAGGGAGGGGGGTTCATGTTTGGGAGTTCGTGTAAAAAAATAAATAAATACAAAAAAAAAAAAAANCTCTGGAGCCTGTGCCGCTAGAGAGTCGGTGTGATGCAACGGAGACCCAGTGCAGCCGAATAAAAATAAATGAATTTAGGGAGGGGGGTTCATGTTTGGGAGTTCGTGTAAAAAAATAAATAAATACAAAAAAAAAAAAAATAAAAAAAAATAAATGAATTTATTTAAAAACGTTATTTAAAAAAATAATTTTACCAGAAGCCCCAGTTTACAGAACATGTATAGTTACTCATGTAACACGTGTCTGACTAACGTGACTGATGTGGGGACCGGTAGTTCCTGGATTTGCCTCCCCTTCTCCCCCTCCACAGTGGCCTAATTTGGGAATAAGTTTGAAAGTCACTGACCCTGAGCTGAAAGACCAGCGTTTTGCCCTTCTGAGGTCTGATTCAGGGAAAGAGTATACAGTGGTAGTGCCGGTTGCGGGGGGATGGTTTGCTCTGCATCCAGGAGCTTTTCCCTGCAGTGGGGTTGGTAGGCGCTGAGTCAGGGCCTGGAGTGCTGGTCTCTTTACCCTACCTGAGACTTGAAGGGTGAACACAGCCTCTTCAGGGGTCCTTGAGGGGCCCCGCTTCCAGGGGAGGCCTGGCAGGGGGCCCATCCTGCCTTGGTTCTTGGCTGTGTGCAGAGAGACAGGCTTCTCTCAGGAAAACCTGACATTGGCCACTTGGCGGGGTCCCTTGGGGGGGCACGGTGGCCTTGAGGTGGGCGAGAAAAACAACACGATGACTTATCTTTCTCTTCCCTCCGTGGACCTGCCTGGCAAGAGGAGCAGGGACAGCCCCATCGGGTGGCACCCGGGTGGGGAGTGCATGGAGGCAGGAGGAAGACAGTGGAAGTCAGAACTGAGGGTGCAAAACCAAGGGTGTGTGGCTCAGAGAGCAGGGCTGGGAAGGGCTCAGACGAGAAGGCCCCTGGTGGTGGCTCAGACAGTGAAGAATCCGCCTGCAATGCGGGAGGCCTGGCTCTGATCCCTGGATCGGGAAGATCCCCTGTGGATGGCCTGGCACCCCATACAGTATTCTTGCCTGGAGAATCCCAGGGACAGAGGAACCTGGTGGGCTACAGTCCATGGGGTTGCAAANTCAGACAGTGAAGAATCCGCCTGCAATGCGGGAGGCCTGGCTCTGATCCCTGGATCGGGAAGATCCCCTGTGGATGGCCTGGCACCCCATACAGTATTCTTGCCTGGAGAATCCCAGGGACAGAGGAACCTGGTGGGCTACAGTCCATGGGGTTGCAAAGAGTCGGACTCGACTGAGCCACAAAGCACACAAGATGAGACGAGACTGGTGCTCCAGGCCCCGAGGGTGGGGCCCCAGTGGGCTCCGCCTTCAGAACGTGTCCTGAACCTACTACTTCCCCGCACCTCCACCTGGCGTGCAACCCTGCGTGAACCACATGCCCTCACATGCATCCTTATTGGCCCTCCCTGACTGACTGCTCCCCCTTCTTCTTTTTAAAAAATACAGATGTCAATTTTATTTTTATTTATTGAAATAAGATTTGGCCGCATGTTATGTGGGATCTTATTTCCCTAACCGGGGATCCAGCTCATGTGTCTTGCGGTGGAAGTGCAAAGTCTTAACCGCTGGACTGCCAGGGAAGTCCCTACTCCCCCTTTCTTATATTCCACGTGGGGTCAGAATAATCTGTAAGAAAAGGACATTATCATTTCCCTGCTGGACCCAAAACCCTGAGCAGCTTCCAAGTTTCTGCCTGGATCTCCAACTTCACCACCTCTCCCCCTCCTCACCCCTCACTGGTTAACAGGCCTCCAAACTGTCCCTGGAACCCCCAGTCTAGCTGCAGATCTCTCCCATCCCCAGCAGCACCTAGTCTAGGACGGCCAGGTTAAACAGAGGACATCCAGTTACATTTGAATTTATATAAGCAACAAATCTTTCTTCTTTTTTTTTTAGCATAAATATGTCCCCAATAGCGGATTCATTTCTTATCTGAAGTTTAAATGTAGCTGCACAGTCTGTACTTTTATTTGCTAAATCTAGCAATCTTAGTCCTGTCCACCCCCTCTAGACACGATATTTATTAGATCAACTGTCCTGTGTTCACGGGCTATTAGGAGCAGGTGGAAAGCTATCTTGCAAGTATGTTATTTTACATAAGCGTGTTTAAGTACAATTATTTTAAATAAACTCTTTAATTTCAAATAAAGACATGAATTTTAAATACATTTATTTTTCCAAAATAAATCTACTTGATGTGTGTGGGGTGTCCTAGAAGCCAAGTTCTCCTATCTCTTTTCCACCTTTAGTGACCCAAGGGGTGGAGATTTTAGGAAAATTGGAGAGGATGGTCTTTTAAGTTAGAAAATCTGGGTTCAAGTGTAGGATCTGTCATTGACTTCCTAACTGTACGTTGGGGAGTTTTTCTCACTGCTGTGGCCTCAGTTTATTCATCTGTAGAAAGGGGCTAAAACTCTATCTGCCTCATAGGTCATTACGAGATTCGTGACTCATGAGCATATTCCAAGACCTGGCCACGTGAGGGGGTGGATTATCAAGACCCTGTAGCCTGGGGTGGCCATATTCAAAAGCTCCGAGGCTCAGCGCTTGGCTCCACTGTGAGTGCCAAGCTTCTTGACCTCTTGGGCCTCCTTGGCTGTTCATACAGTTCCAGGTTATGGCACCAGGGGTCAGGCTTGCACATGGATGGCTGAGCTCAGCCTTTATGGTGTTCCAGAAGGCAATGGCACCCCACTCCAGTACTCTTGCCTGGAAAATCCCATGGATGGAGGAGCCTGTGGGGGGGGTGGGAGGGCATAAGGATGGGGCAGTGGCCTGTGTTTGACACGGCTCTTGGCCCTGTGGGTCAGTGACCTACAGATGTGGAGGGTGAACTGCCCTGCTCTTTCCTTTTATGTTTTGCTTGGTGCTTCTTAGAGGACTCCTCATCTCTTTGGCCCTCATCGAGAGACCCCCATGAAGGAAGCTGAGTTAGTAGGTAGCTGGAATCTGGAGAGCATTCTGAGCAGGGAGTTTGAAGAGAGTCTGGGCTGCTCTCTGCCAAGTTACTGGTGTCCTTGCGGGCTATACTGCCTTCTAATTCTTGGCTCCTTCTGCAGGAGAATGGGATAAGAGTGCCTCACTTGGGATTTCCCTGCCTCCCTTAGACTTTCAGTGGCTAGGTCTCCTCAGTTCCAATGCAGGGGGCCTGTGCTCGATCCCCGGACAAGGAGCTAGATCCCACATGCCGCAACTAAATATCAAAGATTGGGTGTGCCGCAACTAAGACCCAGTGCGGCAAAATAAACAAAATATTTTTTTTAAAAAAAGAAAGAATGCCTCCCGTTCATGGGTCTGTTGATCTGGTGAGGTGATGTGTCGCTTTCTGGCAGGGCTAATGTCTCTAGCATCTGTCTAGAATGGCTTTTGTTTGAAGGTGGAGACCCACCCCGAGCACGAACTACCCAGATGGTAAAGAATAGAGGAAAAGAACCCAGCGTGGAGGCAATGGAGAGACGCCATGTGATCCCTTGCCAACTTCTGGACGTAAGCACCAAGCTGTGAGGAGGGTCAGGGTGCCGCCGCCCACAGAGGGGCAGTCTCTGGCTTGACCACGCATAGCTGGGGGCACAAGCTCAGGGCTCGCTGGGTGGGAGGCTGACTGGGCTTGTTGGCCCATGCACGTGAGCAGTAGATCAGACAGCCAGAGTGGGTGTGCTGGGGAACCGGGTCACAGCACACAGGCTGTTGGCTCCCGGGACTTCACATTCAGCCCAGGCTGTTTCTGGGCACCCGCTCTGGCTGCGGGGGCTCATCCACTAGAGGCAGACACAGATGCTTTCAGTGCAGTGGAGTGAGCTGCAAGCTGGTTGTCATCTTTGGTCCAGGCATCGGATCCAGAGAAGACTTCTCTCCTCGTGGCTCCCTGGCCTCCGCTGAGAACCTCACACGTCTGCCTCTATATTGTACAGCCAGAAAGGTGGCTCACGCGGGGCCCTGGAAGAATTGGTGTGTGTGAACCAGGCCCACCCTTGCCAGGGGCCCGGCCTTCCTCCCAGCCCCACACCTGCTGCACCCCAGCCAGTGGGAGCCGTGCGCTGGGGGTTCTGTTCTGTTCCCTGGCTGCCACTGCGGTGTGGCTGGGTTGCTCCGGGAAGCCCGAGGGCTCTGGGTAGTGTGCTTTCTCAGGGTGGGTCCCGATTGCCCTGATGGATTGCCCTCTCACCCCTGCTGGGTTACTGTGGTTTCCTCATCAGCAGAAATGACTCCTCACCCACAATTGCATCAGTCTTTCCACAGATGGAGTGAATCACGTTGCACGATGTGGTTTCGGACCATGCCCTGTGCTCTGCGAGGGGCTGGCTGGGCCAGTGGGCTGGGGGCTGGGGCAGACTGTGCTTTGACTTGGACTTGGGAGAGGGAAGCAAAAGCCAGAAGGGGATTGCCAGGGGCAGTGGGGGGCGGAGGGGAAATGGAGTTGGTGTGAGAGGATGTGGAACTCATTCTCACGGGCCTGAAAGGGGGCTGAACCAAGTGTCCAGTGACCTTGACCGTGACCGCATTGGGGAACCATACGGCTTACTCACCCCCAGCTCTACCACCACCTTCAAGAGGAAAAAAAATGAAGAGCACACGCTGATTCACCCTCTCATGCACTGCAGGGGCGGGGGCGGTGGGGACTGGGAGATGGGCTGGTTTCGTTTCCTCTTCTTTCTCTATTTTGAACTCCATGGCTTGCTTCCCCTTTAGCTAACATGTTGTGGCCACGGGCTGAGGGCTTCCAACCTCAAGGCCAATTTCTTTCCTCTCTCTGCTTCACAGCCTACAACTGCCCTAGGGTAGAAACTGTCTTCAAGGACTGTGAGGATTTCAGGGGGTAGACTCTTCCCAGAGGTAGAAAGAGGCATCCTACTCCCTATCCACAGCAGCAAGAACAATTCTGCCCATTTCTCAGGTGGAGAGGATGAGTCCTCAGAGAAACTGGCGAGTGCCTTGCTCTCCTCCTCTCTGTCTGAACCTACAGCACGGCCGAGCTCCGTATGTCAGAATCGTGGGACCCTCCGGGATCTGCCGGTGGGAGCGGGTGACGCTGTCTTCTGTCCAGGGAGAGGAAGATGTGCAGAGGCTCAAAGTAAGGGCCCTGGAATGGGTCACGGTTTCAACCTTACCAACTTGAGCAGAAAAGAAGTGGGCGGTGACACATGGAGGTGTCACCGGAGCAGAGCAGCCCAAAACACAGGGTCTACACAGGCTAGATCGTGTCTGGACCGGTGTGGATTTGCCTGAATGACAAACTCCTGTAAGCTACTGAAATCTGGGGGGCTATTTGTTACACAGCACGGCCCATCTGGGCTTCCCAGGTGGCGCTAGTGGTAAAGAACCCGCCTGCCATTGCAGGGATGTAAGAGACACTGGTTAGATCCCTGGGCCAGTACGATCCGCTGGAGGAGGGCACGGAAACCCACTCCAGTATTCTTGCCTGGAGAATCCATTGACCAGAGGAGCCTGGCGGCCTGTGGTCCAGAGAGTTGCAAAGAGTCTGACATGACTGGAACGACTTAGCAGGCATGCACGCACACAAGCATGGTCTATCTATCCTGACTCCATAAATGCAAGCTCAGGGGATTAACCTTGATCTTGGAGGCCAAGGGAAGTGAATAATAAAGTCTTAGAATGGCAGTACCTACATCCCACACTGGGGCTAAGACCGAGCTCTGTCTTCCCTCTAGATTGCATGTTCATGGATGCAGTAATATGGTTGTTGTTGTTGTTGTTTTTTTTTTTTTCCATCACTGAGTATATCTGGAACCTGGGACCATGCCTGGTATGAAATAGATGCTTATTAAGAATTTGTTTTCTCCCTTCCTGCCCCCAGTTTCTCTCCTCTCCAATTTCTTCTCTTTGTGGACACCATTCACTGCCTCTTTCATTCCTTAATTTTGTCCAAAAATATTTTTGAAGCATCTATTTCATCCCAGGCACTGTGCTTTGCATGTGTTATTTCAGTTTTATGCCAATCTCGACAAAGAGGCACTTACCCCATCCTCCAGATGAGAAGCCCTCTCCCTTTCCCTCCTTCCTTCGGTGTTTTCGTCTTTGTTGGGAGCTCCTTGGGGGCAGCAGACAGAGCAACAGAGAGCGAGAGCGAGCCAGGATGCTTCTAAATAGGGCAAGTCTAGGTTCCTCCCTCCAGGAACTTGACTTGGTGGGGATTGTGGCATGTCAGCAGATAGGTGCCATCCTGCCTGGCACTCCACCAGAAACGCGCACAGCACCTGTGACACAGGGAGAACCCTTGAGCTGGGACTTCAGACGTGTCCCTGGAGGACAAGGTTGCGAGTGGGGTGGACCGGGGACTTTGTGGGAATTCCCACAAAGATGAAAAGTGATGAAGCAAGTAAATTATTTATTGAGGGAAAAGAGTACAGTACATGTGAGAGTTGGACCATAAAGAAGGCTGAGCACCAAAGAATTGGTGCTTTTGAACTATGGTTTTGGAGAAGACTCTTGAGAGTCCCTTGGACTGCAAGGAGATCCAAACAAGCAATCCTAAAGGAGATCAACCCTGAATGTTCATTGGAAGGAACGATGCTGAAGCTGAAGCTCCAGTACTTTGGCCCCCTGATGCAAAGAGCTGACTCACTGGAAAAGACCCTGATGCTGGGAAAGATTGAGGGCAGGAGGAGAAGGGGACGACAGAAGATAAGATAGTTGGATGGCATCACTAACTCACTGGACATGAGTTTGAGCAAGCTCTGGAAGGTAGTGCAGGGCAGAGAAGCCTGGTGTGCTACAGTCCATGGGGTCGCTGAGGGTCAGACACGACTGAGCGACTTCACTTTCACTTTTCACTTTCATGCATTGGAGAAGGAAATGGCAACCCACTCCAGTGTTCTTGCCTGGAGAATCCCAGGGACGGCGGAGCCTGGTGGGCTGCCGTCTATGGGGTCGCACAGAGTGGGACACAACTGGAGCGACTTGGCAGCAGCAGTCCATATTTGGTGTATCTCAGTTTCCTTCCATGTATGTGGAGGCATCTCTTAGCTAAGATGGATTTTACTGAAAAGGCCTGTGGGTAGAGCATCTCTTGACATCACTCCCCCTTTGATCTTCAAGGAACTTTTCTGCACAAGTGTGTTCCAGGGGGTCTTCTGACTTTGAGAATAGGAAATATGTGGTCTGGGCAAGGCCCAGCCTCTCCCTTAATTGTCCTGCTATTCTAATCCTCAGGGAATGAATCTCCAGTGGCTTTACCCTGGGGCAGGGGGGAAAGGGCCATCTATCTCCTGCCTGGTAAAAACTTGGCTTATTTAGGGAACAGTCACTGACTCAATATGACTAGAGCGTAGCTCGGGTAAGGAAGGTTTCCTGGAAGTCGCGTAGGAAAAGTGGATAGAGCCTGTGTTGTGACATGTAAAGACTTAAAGTCAATGTATGGCACAAACCACTACAATATTGTAAACTAATTAGCCTCCAGTTAAAAAAAATTTTTTTAATTTGTAAAAAAATAAAGACTTAAGGGGCTTCTTCATCCTCGGCCAGCAGAGCCAGGAAGTGAAAGGACCTGCTCAGCTGTTGCGCAAGGTGGGTGGCTGGGGGCTGGGGGCATGAGGGGGCAG
>SJYX01008913.1:0-25046 GCA_006410675.1 Oreotragus oreotragus
GAGGCCAGCAATCCAGTTCTGAAGGGAACAAGGAAGGCTTGAATAGGCCTCATAATTCATTCGTGAACACCTTCCTTCCTTTCTTCTCTCCTTCCTTCCTTTCTTCTCTCCTTCCTTCCTTCCTTCCCTCCTTCCTTCCTTCTTTCCTTCAGTGAAGCAGATCTGGGGGAACCATGTTCAGTGAAACTTCAATGAAGAGATATTGAGTCTTTTGTGTGTCAAGCACCATGCTGGACCCTGGGGATCAGAAGGTAAACAAGCCAGACCTGGTCCTACCTACCCAGAGCTTACACAGAAGCAGGGAAGACAAATCATGAAGATTAATTACCCAGTAAATGATTTAATTCTATTTCTGCTGTTATTAATGAGAAATACATACAGAAGCTTGGGCTTCCAGGAGGAAGCAAAGTTGTCCATCTGAGGCTTCAATGAATGGGAAGAAGTTATTCAGGTTTAGAGGAAAGGGCTATAAAGAAGAGGAAAATGATAGGAGAATGTTCCAGGTAGAGAAAACAGCAGGTGTAAAGTACCTGAAGTAGGAAGGAGTCATGGGGTGTTGGTGCCCCCACCCCCACAGCCACAATTCTTGTGCAGGATGAAATCTACAGACCCACAGTTACCTTGGTGCGATCGATATACGATGATAGACTCTCTTTTCTCATGTTATTTGGCCCCTCGGTTGTATTTCATACCAATTAACCGTTGCTTTCTCCTTGAAACTCTTTCTCCCCTCAGTTCAAATGACCCCACACCCCATGCACTTTCCTCTTGCCTCTGCAAGTTCTTCCTTCTCAGCGGGCTCCACATGATGGTGCCTCCCAAGGTCCAGTCTCCAGACTTCCTCTTCACTTTGTTCGCACACTCCACTGGGGCTCTTTTCTGGACTCAAGGCTTTAAATCTCGGTATTGCGATGATGTCTTCATTATTATCTCCAGCCCTGACTTCCCCTTAGTACCTTGCATTCTTGAATCCTACTGCTTGTGTAATATCTCTGCTTATGTATCTAAGACACAGCGCCTCATACATAATATGAAATAAACAGATCTTTATTTCCCCTCAAAACTATTCCTGCCCTATCTGCCTTGTATCTCAGGAAATGACACTTAATTCATGTAGCTGTTTGGGTCAAAAACCTAGGAGTTATATGAGAATCTTCTTTTTTCAATGCCACAGTCACTCCATCATCAAGTCCCATCAACTCTCCCTCTCAAATATATCCCAGATTGCTATCACTTCCCACGCTGTTTCTCTCATCTCCGTTGATGCCACCGTGACCTTACACCCAGACAGAGCAAGCAGCCCTTCCCTGGTCTCCCTGCTTCTACCTTGTCCTCTAAAATCTATATTTAGATTAGGAGTTAAGGGACTGTTTTCTAGAGTCACAGAACTCTCTAATGGATTCTTATTTCAACCAAAATTGAATTCTTACCATGATCTACAAGATCGTATTTGATGTGTCCCCTGACTACCTGCCTACAGCTCTCAATTCCTCCTCCTCCTCATCTCATCCACATTCTGAGATCAAGTCATACACACTAGGGTTTTTATGTTTATTAAATTCATTGTGCTTATTCCCATCTCAGGGCCCTTGTACTTATGTTTCTTCTCAAGGCACATGGTTCCCCCAGATATGCTCAGCCCTGTCTAATCTCACTGCTCAGGCCACTGCTCAGGGGAGATAGTCTTCTCTTTAGGAGTCTCTCCCTCCCAACAGTCACATGCTCTCCCAGGACTTGCTCTCATTCTCTTCATAGGTTCAGCATAATTAAAAATTCCCATTTATGTTACTTGTTTGTTTCTCTGGCCATCCTCCTCTAGTATATAAGTTTTCTGAAGTTGCATACTTGGTCTAACTAGTAACTCCAGCACCTCGAAAATGACTTGGCACACAATAGGTGGTCAACAAATAATTAGGAGTAAGTGAAGTATAGAATTTTAGCCACTTGAAATGCTGCAATCAAGACTCAGTACATTAAATCTCCAGGCAAATGGACAGATGAATGTGTTTCATATCTAGATTGGAATGTATGAAAGAATAGTTTCTAGGCCAGTGGCAACACTTATATTGGAAACTTAGGGCTTCCTTATACGACTGAGCGACTTCCCTTTCACTTTTCACTTTCATGCACTGGAGAAGGAAATGGCAACCCGCTCCAGTGTTCTTGCCTGGAGAATCCCAGGGATGGGGGAGCCTGGTGGGCTGCCATCTATGGGGTCACACAGAGTCGGACACGACTGAAGTGACTTAGCAACAGCAGCAGTAGCTCAGTTGGTAAAGAATCTGCTTGCAATGCAGGAGACCCAGGTTTGATCCTTGGGTCACGAAGATCTCCTGGAGAGGGGAATGGCCACTCCAGTATTCTTGCCTGGAGAATTCCATGGACAAAGGAGCCAGGCTGGCTACAGTCCATGGGATTGCAAAGAGTCAGATATGACTGTGTGACTACAGTGGACCGCACATGGCTGATACTTATAGTTAGTAGCTCCTTGGAGGGGAAAATGTTGAAAAAAACATGGGCTTTTTAGGTCAAGGGATCTGGATTTTAATTCCGTCTCCAGTTTTTGATATGTGCTGTGCTGCTGTGCTCAGTCAGTCAGTCGTGTCCGACTCTTTGTGACCCCATGGACTGTAGCCTGCCAGGCTCCTCTGTCCGTGGGATTTTCTAGGCAGGAATACTGGTGGCTTGCCATTTCCTACTTCAGGAGATCTTCTCAACCCAGGGATCGAACCCACATCTTCTGCGTCTCCTGCATTGATAGGCGAACTCTTTGCCACTGCACCGCGTGCAAAGTTCTTAATTTTTGATATGCCAACTTGGAAATCTTCCAGTATCCTATCTTTTTGCCTTTTCATACTGTTTGTGGGGTTCTCAAGGTCGGTGATGGACAGGGTGGCCTGGTGTGCAGCAGTCCATGGGGTCACAAAGAGTTGGACACGATTAAGCAACTGAACTGAACTTAGAAATATTTCTTACTCCGTATTACCAATAGACAATACAAATCATATCACTTGACTGGCACGTTTGTAGTAAGGGTTAACCCTATGTACAGAAAGTCATAATATGAAGTCTGTTTAGTAAATCATTTTAGGCCTGGCAGTGGCCTGATGCTGTGGCTGTCACTGACGGAAGATATGAGAGTACCGTGCTTAACCTCGTCATTGCTTCCTCCTGTATTTGCCCTTCTTGATTTCTCTTTGCTCTATATGGCACCCCACCCCAGTACTCTTGCCTGGAAAATCCAATGGACGGAGTAGCCTGGTGGGCTGCAGTCCATGGGGTCGCTAACAGTCGGACGGACTGAGCGACTTCACTTTCACTTTTCTCTTTCATGCATTGGAGAAGGAAATGGCGGCCCACTCCAGTGTTCTTGCCTGGAGAATCCCAGGGATGGGGGAGCCTGGTGGGCTGCCGTCTATGGGGTCACACAGAGTCGGACACTACTGAAGTGACTTAGCAGCAGTCCTCCTTTCCCTCAAAACTCTATTCCAGACTTAACTCTTCCATGCCCTTTATCCTTTAACCCATCTCTCTCTACATCCTCATCATCTATGTATGGAGGTATACATTCATTTCTTTGTTCATTAAACATACTCATCAAATACAGTATTTATTGAGTGCTTACTTTACATCAGATTTTAAGCTTTAGCAATAAATAGAGCCACTTGAAGATATCATACTGGTTCAATCATTTAAGCTCTTGCATAATTAAGGATCAAAATTAGTACATTTAAGGAGTAGGAATCAAAACTTATGGCATAGTATCTGAACACAGCAAAAATTAAGTAAATATCTAATGGCTTTAAGGACAGTTCAGTATCAGTTCAGTTGCTCAGTTGTGTCCAACTCTTTGCAACCCCATGAATTGCAGCACGCCAGGCATCCCTGTCCATCGCCAACACCCAGAGTTCACTCAAACTCACGTCCATCGAGTCAGTGATGCCATCCAGCCATCTCATCCTCTGTCATCCCCTTCTCCTTCTGCTCCCAGTCCCTCCCAGCATTAGAGTCTTTTCCAATGAGTCAGCTCTTCTCATGAGGTGGCCAAAGTACTGGAGTTTCAGCTTTAGCATCATTCCTTCCAAAGAAATCCCAGGACTGATCTCCTTTAGAATGGACTGGTTGGATCTCCTTGCAGTCCGAGGGACTCTCAAGAGTCTTCTCCAACACCACAGTTCAAAAGCATCAATTCTTCAGCCCTCAGCTTTCTTTACAGTCCAACTTTCACATCTATACATGACTACTGGAAAAACCATAGCCTTGAATAGACAGACCTTTGTTGGCAAAGTATTGTCTCTGCTTTTGAATATGCCATCTAGGTTGGTCATAACTTCCCTTCCAAAGAGTAAGCCTCTTTTAATTTCATGGCTGCAGTCACCATCTGCAGTGATTTTGGAGCCCCCCAAAAATAAAGTCTGACACTGTTTCCACTGTTTCCCCATCTACTTCCCATGAAGTGATGGGACCAGATGCCATGATCTTTGTTTTCTGAACGTTGAGCTTTAAGCCAACGATTTCACTCTCCTCTTTCACTTTCATCAAGAGGCTTTTTAGTTCCTCTTCACTTTCTGCCATAAGGGTGGTGTCATCTGCATATCTGAGGTCATAGTAGCAAATATAAAGGACCTGGAGCTATAGACCAGGGTTCAAATCCTGGCATTACCGTTGGTTTTCCATGTGACCTAAAATACTACTTCTTCACTTTGCATCTCTTCCCACCAGCATAAATGATGCCTTTCTTACACTCCAAGGCTTAGTTCTGGGAAGGCTTTTCTGAATCCTCTTAGTCTAAGTCTCTCTGCTCTGGACTTCTAAAGTTCTCAGTATCTCTGTTTTAGCATGTATCACATCTGGGATTATATGTCTATCTCCACATCCTGATTCTTTCAGGAATAGAAACATCTGATTTGTGTTTCTGTCTCATCTCTAACATAGCACACACAGTGGCCAGTGAATGTCTAAACTGGTTCCCCTGAAATTTGCCTGCTGTCCTTTATACATTGCACTACTCCGTTTGCACACTTCATTTACCCTAGTGCATTCGTTGTTTTGGAAGCACTGCTGTGACATTATTTGAGTGATTGACCTTCCTAACTAAAGTATCAGCTCTCCAAGGACAGGGCCCCCAACTTCTCCTCCTTGTTTATCACTCTTGCCGACCCATGCTCTGCTCTGGTCTGTGTAAATGTCCCCTGTCCATATTGTTGACCAAGTGTTGAGCAAGTAACTCTCCAAATGTTAAATCCTTTTAAGAGGTCAGCAAAATCCTTATTTTGCCATTTTCCTTGTTCTTTGAGGACAAAAGAATCCCCCTAGAATTTCTTCTATGCTGTTCACTTGCCATCAGCCCCAGGTGACCTCCTCGAAGGCACTGCCTCTGTAGGTAAAAGGTATTTGTTCATCTTTATGAATGTCAGTCTCTTGACATTCACAGCAAATAGACAAATCCTTCAGTAAATGACAATGGTCCCCAGCATCACATTAAAAACTCTTGGGGATAAACACTCAAGGGTAGCCATGATTCAGGCTCAACTTTCAAAGGCTTTGTAATGTGCTTACCTACCCAAAAAAAATGTCTACCGTCACCAGTTACAAACTCAACAGCAGCATATTTAGAGCCCTCATCTATATTTAAACTTTCTCTTGCTTAGTCAGGAGCAGAGATGTTGCCTGCCAGCATTTCCTAACAGCAAGAAAGACACAACAGCTTCCAATATAACGAGCACAGCTCATGAGGGCTGCCGCTTTGGTATTCATTACTGCATTGGTTTGCCAGATGATGCAGATCCTATGCCATTTCGATGACTTCCTCTCCAATCTTCAACAGATTAGAGGGCCTTGGGCCTCCTTGGGGGTTATTTAAGCAACAGTCCACTCATTATGGAATTAACAAATATTTATTGAGTAGCTTCTATGACTTGAATACCTGCTACTACTTTAGAAGCAGCTTGTGTAATGATTAAGGTCGTGGACTCTGATACCACATTAGGTGGGTTCAAGACCCAGAATGTTCCACTTATTATAATAGCTGTATAACCTTGGGCAGCATATTTAACCTCTCTGTACCTCAGTTTCTCCGTTAATCAAAGGAGAATAATAATACCTACTTCATGGGCTGTTGTGAACATTGAGTTAACATCTAAAGTGCTTCGAACTGGATAATGATACCTGTTGTTAGTTAGTCTCAATAATATGTCCCTGGTCCTGAACAAGGCTCTTGGAGCTACAGTGATCAACAGATTTGTTAACATTCTTGCTTAGAGTTCAGCAAGGGAAATTAATAGCACAATGCTGCTGCTGCTGCTGCTGCTAAGTCACTTCAGTCGTGTCCGACTCTGTGTGACCCCATAGACGGCAGCCCACCAGGCTCCCCCATCCCTGGGATTCTCCAGGCAAGAATACTGGAGTGGGTTGCCATTTCCTTCTTCCAGACAAGAGCAATGGGGTGGGGTGCCATTGCCTTCCCCGACAATGATGCTAATGGTTGTATACAATAATTGCAAGGTAGGATAAGCATTTACAGAAAAGGAATCTACCTGAACTTGAGTTTCATGTCTGTCTTTTCCCTAATCTACAAACAGTAAATTGGCACACTATATAATATTCTGCATAATCTATAAGCATGAACCAAAGTTGCACAAGTGGAGACAGAGAGTGGTAGCCCAGGAAGAAGTGAAACAGGAGATCTATAAAGGGTCTTTAACGCTATGTTAAAGATTTTAGACTTATCCATTTGAAAGTAGAAATTCATTGAATGATTTTTAACTGGTGGGGGCTTGGTGTTTGATTTGTGTTTGAAACTAGTATCCTGGTTACATCTTAGAAAATGGATTAGAGAGATGACAAAAATAGATATGATGAGCTTGGATTATGATGGGGTAGGAAGAGATGGCAATAAATATAGACTAGATCCATCTCATGTTGCTGATATTTTCTACCCTTGGAACACCAGCTCTGCCTTTGTCCACGGTGATGGAGTAGTTTATTTGGTAAACCCTCTACTAGAATCTAAATATTACCAATGGGATGAACAGGCCACCAACATTCTATACAAATGTTCAGAAATTATTTGCTTAGATGCATGGAATCTTCTGGTGGTGCTGAGAAGTTAAAAAAAAAAAAAATATATATATATATATATATGCATGTTCAGGGGAAGAGAAGGAAAAGAATGCTGAAAGAAATTATACATTCTGTTGTCATGCAATGAAAATAAAAGTGCTCCAACAAAGTGTGTTAATCATGACTTTTCTAAGAATGGATGAGCTTTATGGGAGGTGCACAGCCCTTGGCACCTCCAGTGGAAAAGCTCATCTCTCTGGATATGGCAAGATTTTGCTCTTGCAAGAAAGCAGATTTTGGCTAACATTTCACAGGCCCCTGTGTTGACAGTTTTTGTTTTTTTTTTTCGAAATGTTGAGAATATATGCAATTTTTAATTGAACTAGAACCCTTAGCAGTCTATCCAATTAATCTTTTAAAAACAACATAGTAAAATATATATATAATATAGTATGTCACACAACATATGTAAAATCATATATTATATAATTATGATAGAGTGTATAGTAAATACTATGTTAAAAAGATAATATAACATGGCACAGACCTCTAAGACAGACTGCTACTACTGCTAAGTCGCTTCAGTCGGGTCCAACTCTGTGCAACCCCATACACGGCAGCCCACCAGGCTCCCCCATCCCTGGGGTTCTCCAGGCAAGAACACTGGAGTGGGTTGCCATTTCCTTCTCCAGACAGTTTTTAGATATGAAATTTTCAGAGACAGAGGTTTGGAAAATGCAGATCCTGTGTTTGTCTTTAGCCAGAGTGCCTGATGCAGGAAAAAAACAAAACATTTGGAATTAGATTAGAACACCTCCATTTACTACCAAGAAATGAAGACAGGATAACAACTCTTATGGTACAAGATGCTGATGTGACAAGAGGGAGAAAGAACAAACAACCTACATCTTATTGAACACTATATGCTAGTTTCTTTGCTTACCAGGTGCTATTTGATCTTCATGACAATACTGGGGCTTTTACTGCTATCTTTATTTTTATAATTTCATTGATGTATTGGTTGTGTGGGGTCTTTGTTGTTGTATGTAGGCTTTCTCTAGTTGCAGCGAGTGGGAGCTACTCTCCAGCTGCAATCTGTGGGCTTCTCTTTGTGGTGGCCTCTCTTAGCGTGAAGCACAGGTTCTAGGGGGCTCAGGCTTCCGTAGCTGTGGTGCCCCGAGGCATGTGGAAGCTTCCCAGACCAGGGACTGAACCCGTGTCCCCTGCAATGAAGGCAGATTCTTAACCACTGGACCAGCCAGGGAAGTCCAGTATCTTTTTTTTTTTTTTTTAACAAACGTTTGTTTTGTATTGGGGTGTAGCCAATTAACAATGTTGTGATAGTTTCAGGTGGACAGCAAAGAGACTAAGTCATGCATATACATGTATCCATTCTCACCCAAACTCTCCTCCCATCCAAGCTGCCACATAACATTGAGCCGAGTTCCATGTGTTACACAGTAGGTCCTTGTTGACTATTCCTTTTAAATACAGCCGTGTGTACATGTCCCCTCCAAACGCCACAACCAGTCCTTCCCCCACCCTTCCCCTTGACAGCCGTAAGTTTGTTCTCTAGGTCTGGGAGTCTCCTTCTGTTTTATAAATAAGTTAGTTTGTATCATATCTTTTTAAATTCCACATATAAGGGAATGTCATATGATGCTTCTGCTACTCTGACTTACTTCACTCAGTATGACGATTTCTAGGTCCATCCATGTTGGTGCAAATGGCATTATTTCATTCTTTTTGATGACTGAGTAATAATTCTGTTGTAAATATGTACCACATCTTCATCCATTCCTGTCAGCGGACGTTTAGGTGGCTTCCATGTCTTGGCTATTGTAAACAGCACTGCAGCGAACATTGGGGGTGCATATATCCTTTCAGATCATGTTTTTCTCCAGAGATATGCCCAGGAGAGTCATTGCAGGGTCATATGGTAGCTCTATTTTTTGTTTTTTTAAGGAACCTCCATATTGTTCTCCATAGTGGCTGAACCAACTAATTTACATTCCCAGCAACAGTGTAAGAGAGTTCCTTTCTCTCCACACCCTCTCCAACATTTGTTGTTTGTGGACTTTTTTGGATGATAGTCATAGAAATTTAAACTCAGAAACCTTAAAAGACTTGTTCAGGGTGACTCAGCCTGGACATATAGATAAGACTTGAAGCTCCTGCCATCTGGTCCAAAAAGGCAGCCTCCTTTTACTACATGAGACCTCCATATTTGTGGCGTTGTTTCCCCAATCTTCATTGGCTTAACTGGGCTTTTCTATAAGGACTTTCCCCGTCATTCCACTCTTGAAGGTGTAAATAACTGCCTTTATGCAGTGAGAAAGCAAGACAAGTAGAGAGGAGAAATCAACAACTGCCCCACTTTCCTGTTTCTCCAGCCCCAAAGCTTGACACTGCATAACAAAATCCTGGAAGAAGGAGGAAAAAAATATTTTGTAAGAAAGCAACAGTAAAATGGGTTGGAAACTTCATCATCCTCCAGTAATACTTCATAGCCTTGCAATTGGTACCAAGTGCTACCTTATGAGGCTTTGATGGATTTGCTAAAGGAAGCATTGTGATTTAAATGGGTGCATCATTTCTTTCACTTCCATAGGGTCTCTACCTGTGTGCCATACAGGCCCTCCTAGATTCAGCCACTTCCTGTCATCAGAATCATTAGCAGTGGTCTCTTCACAGGGATATTATTTGGGTGATGTGGAGTGCCAACATTCTCTGGAAAGAACTAACTCCTTGAGTCACAGGCACATGCCATAATCAGATTTCTAACAGCTGTAGTGAGGATGTGTTGGCAAGTTACACTGAAATTCTAGGATGAATTAAAAATATATATTCCAGCCCTTATGTCTAAATCTCAACCTTGTACCTCTTTCATGATATTTTTCCTGTTTTACATTAATGAGAAGATAATTATCTCCTCCTCTGCTTCTGTAAATCACATTCATAATTTTAGCCATTTCTCTGTCTCATCTGTATTATTAGTGATTTTAAATCAATTTAATTTTTTATGTTTAATTCTAAACATATGTGATATGAGATCAGTAGTATTTATATTTTTTACATGCATTAGTAGAAATGCATAATCATTTTTTCATTTGCCATTCATATCAACCCATTACATCAGTGATATGCATACTATATTTCAGAAATTTCTTGTACAATAGGCCAGTTCTGCCACTAAAAGTCCACGTGGCTGCAATCATTTTTTTTTCTTTCTTTCTTAAAATCAATCTCTCCCTCTGCAAAATGGGAAGACTTCTATCTTCCATCTTAAATTAGGAAGCTTCAGTGACAGAATCAGTTACACCTAAAATGTATTCAGTTCCTGTCATTTTCCAGAGGCCATACCACGTTCTTAATGTGTTTGTTTTCCTATTTTATCCTGACCATGATCCCGGGCTTTCCCGGTGGCTCAGTGGTAAATATCTCCCTGTAACGCAGGAGGAGATGCAAGAGACGCAGGTTCTATCCCTGGATCGGGAAGATCCACTGGAGGAGGGCATAGTAACCTACTCCAGTATTCCTGCCTGGAAAATCATGGGGTCCAAAAGAATTGGACTCAACTGAGCATGCACATGATCCTATGAGAAAAGTACTATTAACACAATCATGTCTGTTTTGTAAATGAAGACTCTAGGATCTGAGCTGTTATATAGCATGCCCAAGGCTCTTCTTTCGTCCAGTGGTAGAGTGAGAACTGACCCCTGTTCTGCCTGATATGAAGCCCAGGCTCTGTCCCATCAGCATGTCTGGCACATGCTCAGCACAGCAAATGAATATCCATGTTTTCCTCTCCCATTGTGTGGGGATGCCTGCTGATGTTGTTCTGTCATGAGTGTTGGATTTTTGCTGGCCAGAGCTGCCTTCTCCCCACAGTACCGTGTTACACAGAGTTGATGCTCAAGGATTATTTTTGAATGAGTTAACCAAAGGCTCTAGATTCCCAGTGGAATTACCTCTCACATTTGCCTCAAGGAAGACCATTTCACATCTCTCTGGTGACTCTGGGACAGCATAGTTGTAAACAGAAACTACATAAGCCCAAAGCTTATTCACCTGCTAATGGAGCCTAAGGGTCTAGTTCCCAGTTTTTCCCATTAGATGAAGACTTCGGTATCCAAAAAGAAATCTTTTATAAATGTTTTTTGTTGTGCACATTTTTAATAATGAATTAGGAATCAAAATTAAGTTTTCATAATTTGTGGGGAAAGATTGTATGTGTGCTTGGTGTCTGTGGGAGGATAACAGCCAGTATGGAAATAGGAAAAGTATATATTTACATTCTTATAAATTATAGCATCTATGTAGGCTTCCCCGGTGCCTTAGGTGGTAAGAATCTGCTCACAATGCAGGAGACCTGAGTTCAACCCCTGGGTTGGGAAGATCCCCTGGAGGAGGGCACAGCAACCCACTCCAGTATTCTTACCTAGAGAATCCCCATGGACAGGGGAGCCTGGTGGGCTACAGTCCATGGGGTCACAAAGAGTCGGACATGACTAAGCAACTAAGCACAGCACAGCACAGAGGGGAGAGACTTTACTTCCTTAATAATTCTGCACAGAACTCTTCTTCATTCCGGCTGTCTCCACCACCTGATATAACTAGTCATTAACCATCTTCTGGAAGCAAACATAAGCCTCCCAGAGACCTATCAGATACTATGACAGCAGGACATGGGTCAGAATCCCAAAGAAGTCTGCCAGTGGGTGACTGGGGTCAAGATGATGGCACCTATTTTCCATAGAACAGATAAGAGAAGGAGAAGAAATACACCCTGACTTTAGCCCTGATGGCTCAGTGGTAGAGAATCTGCCTGCAATGCAGGGACATGGTTCTATCCCTGGGTCGGGAAGATCCCCAGGAGAAGGAAATGGCAGCCCGTTCCAGCCCACTTCTTGCCTGGGAAATCCCATGGACAGGGGAACCTGATAGACTTCTGTCCATGGGGTTGCAAAGAGTTGGCCACAACTCAATGACTAAACCACCACCTAGGAAAATGCATGCCTGTGCATACACATGAGTTTGTACACAGTTGCAGGGACAAAATGGACCCTCCTGAGCATCTGTGGATCTCCCCCCACACAAGTTAATAATGCCACAATTTCTGAGGATTTGATGAGGAAATCCTCTCCAGGAACAATATCAATCCTTTTCGGGTAACTTACACAATATAGAATATTTGGTGTTTGTTTCTGAGGAACTAGAGTTGTTAGGAAGCATTCCAAACAACAGTCTTCAGTTTTGACATTTTCATTAAAAACGTTACAGTATAGAAGTTCTTGCTTTGGACAATGTACTAATATCATTTTTATAGCATTTGAACAAGAGAAGATAAAGAGAGACAAAGAGATATGGCATATTATCTATTATAGTTAAACATCAAAAATCTGACTGTTTAAAAGTAGTTTTCCTGTATACATTGATGCTCAACATAGAAATAATAGCATTGTTGAAAGAAAAAACTTAAGTAGTTCTTACAGAGTATCAGGCATTATTCCATGTACTTTACCTAAAATATATGGTCTTTTTACCTCATCCTCCATGAAATCTACCAGAAAAAGAAGATATTTTCTTATTCCCAGATGGACAGAATCCAGGGTAAAGGAAGATTTAAAAGGCACCATTAAAATGACGGAAGAGTTTGTGTTATTTCATTGTTATTATACTTCATTATGTAAGGTTTTTTTTAATCTCCAGAGATTTAAACAGATCAATTTAACTGACCATTCAGTAGAGGGACCAAGAATTCCTAACTCTCCAAAGCTCATCTTGGTGGCAGCAAGTGAGTTAACTTTTCCAAAGGCCCAAAGTCTCTTTCAGAAGAAACTTATGAAGCAAAATGCCTTGCGTACCCTCATTGTTCTCTAGGAAAACTCTTGTTTTCCACCTCAGTTGGTATTTTGCAAACACTTATCCTGGAGACATTGGGGGCCATGGGGAATGGAATGCTGCCCATGAGCCAGATGTTTGTAAACCTTAGCCCTGAAATGTGGCACAGTACCACAAACTGTCAAGTTTTGTAAAAACTAAAGCAAAGACAAAAACAGAACGTAATATTTACCAGATGAGATTTGTGTGTGTGTGTAATCCTGCTGGAATTTTGGGAGTATCCAACTCTGTATATTTCAAAATGAGCCTTGCGTCCCACCCCATCCCACCCCACCCCTCACCCCCACTTTTTTCCTCCTGCACAGGGAAGGAGAGTTTGGAAGTGAAACGCTTTGTCCAAGTCAACAAGGAGCTTGATACAACCCTCAGCAGTTAGCTATACATTGAAAGATACACAAGAGGGTTTTGGCCCCATCTCAAAGAGAGTCCTAAAAATACTGTTCCTGGTATGATTTTCAGAAATAATGCTGAACAATGGAATATTGTACATGTTGGCAATTTTTATTCAGCATAAGTAACTTAATGATTATATAAACTGTATGTTCATTAACTTGTCCAAAATTTTGGTGTGTATAAAAGAAAACTAGATTCAGATGAGAATTTCTAGTCACATGGAAGAAAAAATTTTTTTTTCCATATGAGTACTGATGTCATTGCATTCTGTCCTCTGATACAAGTGAGCAGCCTAAAGAAACCAATAGAAGATGCCCATTTAGAGGAATTTATTTTAGAAAGAATAAGAGTGGGGGGATATGGTAGAATTTTAAGTACATTTGAAACACAAGTCTTGTGAAGAAGCATCAAGTTATTCGAGTTTTAATTTTGAAAGTAGTTTGAAGAGTTACATCTCAAGCTTTCATTACCAGTGAATTACTCTTTCTATTGCGAGAGGAAATGAGGAATTTGATTCAGTGGCTTGTTGATAACATGTTTGTGAGTGGTGAGTCTAGGCCAGCAGGCTTGTACCATGTAACCACTCCCCCATGACAGCTGGTTAGATCAGCGGTAAACACATGACCTGGGGGAGCCAGTTCATGGATTAGGTGATGACTAATCCAATTCTCTCTTTCTTTTGAAAAACTGAACTAAGAGACCCAGTGCCTGAGATCAGACAATGGCAGGTTCCTAAACTGAAAGATCACATTCAGATGGGAAATGGGAGAGGGGAGGCTTTTTTAGCCTGTTGCAAGCTGGAGGATTAACAGAGGTCAATCTGCCTAGAGATGTGGGAAGTTTGATCCATTGCTCAGAAAAAAAGATGTAAGATGATGTTTTCCCAGAGAGAGAAACTTGGTAAGCATAGATGGCTTGAAAATGGATGGTTTTCCATTTCTAGTCCATCCGAGACTCAGAAATAGGTCACACACCTTTGTTTAAGCTAGTTAGGTAGGTGCCTTTCTGTAACTAGAATTCATACAGGTCCTTCTTGTATAGATTTAAAGTTTTTACATACAGTGGTGGGGATTTTTTTTTTCATTGTTTACTTGGTTTAACTTTACAAAAAGTTCCTTCATCCTTGGGTGACACTGAGGTGCAGCAGAGCCAGTGTAAGAATTGGGTTTGCTGGGGAAAGCATAGTGACTGTGCTTGGCAGAAATCTGTGTTTAATAATTGTGTATTGAATGTGCCATGACATAAGTAAGGTGAGAGTACGGTGAGTTTGCAAATGAAACTGCTAATAGCTACATTCCAATTCTACCATAGATGGTTGATTTCAATTCTTTTTATCCAGCTGTGTTGAAGTAAGTGAAACTGTAAGTGTTAATAGCAAATTAAATGAAATAGATACTGTACATGTGCATTATGGGAACCATAAACTCCGTAACCTTAGCAGAAGATTCTAGAGAAGGAGAAAAGATCCCTGTGGTATGCTAGTGAATAATTTGAAAGAAACTGCCTTACTTTTAAGTCCCCACTTCTGACTAATGGAGGCTCTGATGACAGAAGATCATGCTGCCACTCTGGGAGGTCAAGATTCTAGTTTCAAATTGCAATTAAAATGGATTTCTGCCTCACCAACCTCTCCCCCACCTTACCTAGCACCTTCCTTCTCCCACTCACTGCCTGGACTTCTCATGTATGATATGGCTTTCCCAAATACTAAGTTGGAAGTAAGGTGTTTTGTTTTTTTGTTTTAACAACTTTAGCTAACATATTAATAGTGAATACTCCTGGTTGCTGGTTGATATGTGCTGGGAACCTTGCTAAGCAATGTCACATATATCTTATCTCTTTAAAAGGCACAGCAATCCCAGGTGATGGGCATTTCCTGGTCTCTTTTTGCAGGTGTGGAAAATGATGCTCCCAGAGATCAGGTTACATGCCCAGCATCATACAGCTCTAAGTACCAGGGGTGGTATTTCCCCCTATCTGACTCACTGTTGTAAACAACTAAGCTCTTCAGATTACACAGTTGTGTGCTTGAATCTTGAAAGACCCAATCTCAGAGTGACCTCTGATATCAGATATTTTCCCCTAAATGACCAGGTACCTAGATCAAAAATTTGTAGACTCTCCAATTGAGAAAAGGTTGGTTCTCAGTTTAAATGCCGTAATTTTTCATGTGCTCATTAACATGAAATGATCCTGAATATTCTTTTCTGTTTAAAAAAAAAAAAGATCACCCCTTTTTGTATTATCTGTGACAGCACATTGAGTCAACATAATAAATGCTTTATACATTTTAAGTACAAAGGTTATGCAACTTCATGTAAATTAACATGCATACTTTTAGACTGTCTTATTCAAGTGACCTATGAGAGACCCACCTCCTCCATAAATCTGTATGGTAGCAGGTCTCAGGCAGTAACATTACAAACAGACAGAATTCTTTGGATTTACCTGCTTTGTTTCAGGAATGATTAGGAGAGAGAGTTGATCTTTCTTAGAATTAATTGAGGCTATTTTGGGAGACCCATTTTCCAGAAAAACACAATGTTCTCAAATTGTGGTTTCTAGTTTGTTTTTAACCTAATACCAAGTTACATGCAATCTCAGGATAGAATTTAATATTTAAAACATGTCAAAAATTTTCCCAGAAAGAATGAGGTTGGGGTGGTGGGTGGTGTAGTAGGGAAAATGTCTAACTGGCAAGTGTACCTTGGCCTTGGATGGAAGAGCGATTACTATTGACCCCACGACCGCTCTTCAGCAAGACAGAAGGCCTTGTATACTATGTCCTTCTGGACTGAGGACTGTTGGTTTTGCTGCTGTGCTAATACAGAAATGGGAGTCACAATTATGCAGATAAGTATTTGCTTAACCTAACAAATTGTTTTATTTTGGCTCCTTCAGCTGTGTGGTATGATTTCTTTTTTTTTTTTTTTTTTTCTTGGAAAATCAGCTGACATTAGAAATAAAGGAAATGTAATAATTAGCACAGGAAATATAGTTTGAAGAGGCAAAGGAGCCAAAATAGCAGTTGTGGAAAAGGGAATCAAAATCATTTGTTGTTACAAACTGTACTGTTAATAGGGCTCCAAGGAGAGGAAGGAGCGAGCGCGTTCCCAGAGCTACTAAGATTGCACCGCCCTTCTCTTGCTGTCAGCAGTCCCGTTGTATACCTTTGATTGTTGGCACGGATTCAAAGCATGGAAGGGTACTTTACTTAGAAATTCTCTCTCACACATGCAAAGGAGGATGGGAATTAATGAATACGATGCCTAGAAATGGAAGCCCCATATAGCACTAAGCAAGTATCCATGGCTTAATCATTGGAAACATTCCCCATATATATTTAACGTCACCGATTTCTTCTCTCCAGCCCCTTTTTTTGTGTTCTTTCTTTCTTTCTCTTTTTTGTTTTCTTTAAAGGGAAAACTTCATCTGATCTGGCAGAGAATGACAAACCTCCAAAGTCGGTAGTTTCTATTCTAATGACAAATGTTATCCTGGGGCAGCTCGCAGGGCCTGGATGTACACACACAGAGTTATCTGGTTATAACTGGGACAATGCCTGGTAAGGGGAGAGCTTGGGAAAGGTTTTCCATCAATGGCCAGGTGCATTTTCTCTTCTGGGGAGAGTCCGAGTCAGCAGGTGGGATTCTCTCCTTGCCCACTACAAAGGTTTAGGGGCATTAGCTAAGATTGCAGACCTTGCCCTTATCAGAGTGGTTGGAATACGGTAACATGAGCCTTTTCTTTCTCTTACCAAACACAAAACCCTGTCCCAAAGAAGGCAATAGGAAACCCTTTGTTATTTCTGGGCTTGGATGGAGTTTAAGATGCCTCTCTAAATTCATGGTATATTCCAGCTTGGAGCTACCCTACATTCTAGGCTGGCTGTGTTGGACTGGGATTTAGGGCAGGGGCCTGGCAGATATGTAAATTTCTTACTAAAATGATTGGGAAGGAAAAGTTTTACTTTTCATTTTGTTGTGTTTTCTTTGGCCCACCGATCCCTGAATGGCCTTGGCCGTAGAGCATGAAGTGGGAGAATAGGGGTTGCTGGTTGAACTTTAGGAGACTGAAGAGTGGGGTAGAACGGACCACGAGTTGTGATGTATGTACAGCCTCATAAATGCTGACAAGCACACACATGCATAGTATTTAGTGAGGGAAAGAAAAATGGGCCATTAACTAATGGCCATTAACTACTGTGCATGCTATCTCTTTCTTTTAAAACAATGAAAAATATATGTATTTTGAAAACAAAAAAGTTTGGATGGTAGTAGACCAAAATGTTAACAGAGGTTGTCTTAAAATGGGAGATCTGGGGAGGGGGGGAGTTACATTTTTTTCTCTTTGCTTATTCATAGTTTCCCTCTTTTTCCTAGCATGTTCAAGTGTACGTATATTTCCATTTTAAATTAAAAGCTAAAGTGAGATACCAAAGGAAAAAATCATATAGAGATTCCAGTGCACAGGTCCTGCCCCAGCCTCATTGTGTCTGAGGAATCTGCTCTCCCATCCTTAGGTCCACTTATAAAACAGTGATGAGACCTATACCCTCCTCACATTGTGAGCATTTGATAATTTAATATTCATGGGACCGCTTTGTAAAGTGTCTACTTTCTGTGACTGAGGGCTTGTGTTTCCTAATTTGACACCCTTCTATTCCAGGGGAGCCACGTCTTTTCTTAAGGATTGTCTGTGAGCCTCGTATGTGGCTCAGGGGCTGGTACTTGTGTCCTCACCACAGGAAGGCCCACGGCCCCCAGGTCCCTGCCAGAGCCCCCGGCTCCCCTCCAGCCCTTCCTTCATCATGGTGAGGGCAGTGATATTGGGTGTTTGGAGGAGGCATGATTCCTGGACATCTCCTCAGGAAAAAATGGGAACCAGGTAGAAACAGCTCCAAGACAAAATTATGACTTCAAAGGAGGTCAAACAGCCTGAAATGTAACCATCACCAGCCTGAATTTCAGCTTCCTAATCTGAGAAGAGGCAGGTCAGGTGGTCTGGTGTTCCCATCTCTTTCAGAATTTTCCACAGTTTATTGTGATCCACANATACCATGATCTTCGTTTTTTGATTGTCGAGTTTTAAGCTAGCTTTTTCACTCTCCTCTTTCACCTTCATCAAGAGGTTCTTTAGTTCCTCTTTGCTTTCTGCCATAAGGGTGGTGCAGGGAAGGCAATGGCACCCCACCCCAGTACTCTTGCCTGGAAAATCCAATGGACGGAATAGCCTGGTGGGCTGCAGTCCATGGGGTCGCTAACAGTCGTACAGACTGAGCGACTTCACTTTCACTTTTCTCTTTCATGCATTGGAGAAGGAAATGGCAACCCACTCCAGTATTCTTGCCTGGAGAATCCCAGGGATGGGGGAGCCTGGTGGGCTGCCGTCTGTGGGGTCACACAGAGTCAGACACGACTGAAGTGACTTAGCAGCAGCATAAGGGTGGTGTCATCTGCATATCTGAGGTTATTGATATATCTCCTGGCAATCTTGACTCCAGCTTATGCTTCAGATACACAGGTGGAAATGGAAGAACACGGGGAAAGTTACAGTTTGAATGAGACAACTTTGCTTTGCATTTGAGAATTTTTTGCCTACTAGCTCAATAAAAATAATGTACATTCAATGATACATGTCAAGGTATTTTGAATGAATAATAGGTGTTACATGAATAAAAAGACTTATTTAATATTTATTTCCTATGGCAAGATTTCTAGTATACTTTTCAATAGTATTCTCTTTAAAAATAATCTAGAATACTTGTGAAGAACATCAGAACATTTTCTGCATGTATGGTATATAAGATAATTTTAAAGCAAAAAGTAGAATGTCAAGTCAAGTCAACTTCTACTTTCAATCATACCTCCCTTCCTAATCATACAGTGGCATTTGAGAATATATGCTTCTGTCAAATACAGATGTTTGATGCAACTGCCTTAGGCCACTGAACAAGTCAGATGTGCTTTTGAGCACTAATGATTTATGATTTATTTCTTTCTTAACCGTGGGAGCCATCTAAGCTACTCTCAGAAATACTGCTAGACCAGCCCATGTTAAACTATTCCTGGACACTCACACATACAGTCATTCAAAGCAAACGAGGCCCCTGTAGTGCAAGCTGCAGGGAGTATGAAGGTAATTATGCCTCCTTCTACTTCAAAGCTTCCTGACAATTGACTTAAAAGTACACTTGCCAATACTTCATAAGCAAGTTTTTTTTTTTCATAAGCAAGTTTTTATTCACTGTTTACTCCCTGTGCAAATATGATTTCCTGTGGCTCATGCTCATATGTAATAAAGATCAGAGATATTATCTTTTATTTATTTTACTCTCTTCACATTTTAAAGGGAAAAATAAACATTTAGAGAACCTCTTAAGTCATAAAGAGTAAGAATTGCTAGCTCAGTGCTTAGGGAAAACAGGTCCCCCTAGATTAGGCCAAGATTCACTATAACATAGTTCCAAATCAAGTTGGGCTGGAAGTGATAGTCCAACGAAACACAGATTGGGGCCAAAATGGGCCATTCAGTTCAGTTCAGTTCAGTCGCTCAGTCATGTCCGACTCTTTGCGACCCCATGAATTGCAGCACGCCAGGCGGCCCTGTCCATCACCAACTCAAACTCACTCAAATTCACTCAGATTGAGCACTGATATGGCCAATTCAAGATCTCTGTATCTTCATCTATGACCTGGTCATTCTTCATTTACTTAACAGCTGTTTTCTGGACATCTGCTGTGCCATGCACTTGGGGAGATGCACAGCTTACACTGACAAGACAGCGGTCCCACTCTTCATTAGCCTACCTTCTGGTTGTGAAAAGGGCTTCCAAGGTGGCACCAATGGTCAAGAACCTGCCTGCCAATGCAGGAGGCATAAATGAAGCATGTTTGATCCCTGGGTCGGGAAGATCCCCTGAAGAAACTGGCAACCCACTCCAGTATTCTTGCCTGGAGAGTTCCATACAGAGGAGGCTGGAGGGCTACAGCCCATGGGGTTGCAAGGAGCTGGACACAACTGCGTGACTAACGCACACATACAAACACACACACACACACACACACACATATTTGGGGGAAAGTGAAGTCGCTCAGTCGTGTCCGACTCTTTGCAACCCCATGGACTGTAGCCTACCAGGCTCCTCTGTCCATGGGATTTTCCAAGCAATAGTACTGGAGTGGGTTGCCATTTCCCTCTCTAGCGGATCTTCGTGACCCAGGGGTGGAAGCCAGGTCTCCCGCGTTGCAGACAGACGCTTTACCATCTGAGCCACCAGGGAAGTCCTGGTGGCTTTCCCTGGTGGCTCTTTTGGGGGAAAAGACAGGAATAATTTTAAAATGTTTATGCAAATTGTAATGAATGCTGTGAAGGAGAATTGCATGGTGCTATAAGCCAAAAGCAGAATCGTCAGAAAAATTCACTGTGACAGGCAGTTCGTAAGGAGGTCTGAGAGATATGAAGAAATCTGACCCTCATCCCACTCTTCAAGACTGAATGTGGAGATCAAGTATACAAAAATAGAAAACTCCATCTGTGAGCAACATCAGAACTATTTTGTCAAACTCCCATTGGGTGTTTCTCACATCTGAGGTCTCTGGACTGTTGAAGACACCGGCAGCAATGTGCCCCAAGGAAATGGAGTAACAACTTAGGATCCTGGAATCTCTAAGAATTGTACTTAAGTCCTTAAATACTACTGTTGGTGTTTGCAGGAGACCATGATTTGCCATTGAGTATGGCTTGGGAGAGGCTTTACCAGGTGGCGCTAGTGGCAAAGAACCAGTTTGCCAATTCAGGAGACTTAAGAGAAGTGGCTTCAATCCCTGGATTGGGAAGATCCCGTAGAGGAGGGTATAGCAACCCACTCCAGTGTTCTTGCCTGGAGAATCTCATGGATAGAGGAGCCTGCAGGCTACAGTCTATGGAGTCTCCAAGAGTCGGACATAGTTTGCAAGGGAGCTAGAAAACAACAGAGCAATGTCTTCAAATTTTTGAGTGAAACGATTTTTCAACTTGGAATTTCAATTTTTTATTTATGTACTCCTAGTAAAGTAAAAAATTATTTGACAAGACTGATTTGAAACCCAGGAATATTTTTGTGCTCTCTTCTCCTTTCCTTTCAAGTGAGAAAATGTTAGCTGGCAACAGACAAAGCATGACGATGAGGTGTGGACATTACAAAGGAGCAAAAGTCAGGGCTCCAGCTGTCCTCGCCCAGACACTACCGTCTCCACTTTTGCACAGAGAAGGATGCATTTTTGAATCTTTCCAAAAGCTCCATTCAGTTCAGTTGCTCAGTCATGTCCGATTCTTTGCAACCTCATGGACTGCAGCATGCCAGGCTTCCCCATCCAGCACCAACTCCCAGAACTTACTCAAACTTAGATCCATCGAGTTCGTGATGCCATCCAACCGTCTCATCCTCTGTTGTCACCTTCTTTTTCCTGCCTTCAATATTTCCCAGCATCAGGGTCTTTTCCAGTGAGTCAGTTCTTTGCATCAAGTGGCCAAAACATTGGAGCTTCAGCTTCAGCATCGGTCCTTCCAATGAATGTTCAGGATTGATTTCCTTTAGGATTGACTAGTTTGATCCTCTTGCAGTCCAAGGGACTCTCAAGAGTCTTCTCCAATTCCACAAAAGTAGGCAATTCATAGAATCCTTCAGTGAAAAGCTGACATTTGGAATCTCAGACAGAAACTATAATTTTTTTAAAGTTCTTGATGGATGCTTCAATGATTGAAGTCAGAAACCATGAAATATTAGTCTAAACACAAAATGAAGCAAAACAAAAAAACACTTTCCTGCACTCTTGCTGTCAATGATTTCTGGAGAGGTCAGAGAATAGGAAGTGTTTGAAGAGCATCTGAGTCACCTATCTATTTCAAATACTTGATCCCATAATCAAAGCTTAAATTCAGAAGTTTATTGGTCATGTCTTGTTAATAGCAAACCTAGCGCTAACTTGAATTAACACCTCCATTACAAAAGTCATTTTTCCAGAAGTCATTGCCTTAAATGAATAAAGTTCAAGAAAGTAAACTGGAAAATAAGCCAGAATTAGGATATGTGTCAGTTTTACCAACAGAGACAAAAATCCAACAAAGGAAAAAAAAAAAAAAAACAGCATTCATCATGCAGAAAGTCTTTCTGAAACATGAATATTTTAATAATTAATCAAAATCATTGTCAAAGGAAACAAATGTGAAAGACTAGTTTTTATCCTCTTCAGAACAATAGATAATCCCCTCTGGTATTTTTTTTTTGTTGTTTCTCTCTAATTGCTTTATCTATCTATCTGATTATTTATTCATTGTGTGAAAATGACAGACTTCAGAATTCCAATTTTCAAAGACTTGGCTTTAGTGGCCATTTATTTGAAAAGCAAGTTACATCTAAGCACTTGCCAGTCTGTTAGAACATTTTACCTTAATGAGTCTCTGAAGAGCTCTAGGAATCCAAGCTATAGGGAGCAGTAATTCAAATACATGCTTGGAGCTAATGACTTAATACGTAGCCACAGAGCAGGCCAAATAAAGTAGTTCTTACAAACCTAATGAAATAGAATTGTGAACAACTTTCAGTGTAGATAGTGAATCTGAACAGTTCTTTTCAAAAGAAGGAAAAGTACATCTGTACCATTAGCAGCTTGATTTGAGGACTAAATTATCTAAATAATTCACTTTTCTGTGTGGCATCAGCCAGGATGCACATTCAGCAGTTGCTGTTGCATTTTTGTTTTTTATACTTTTTTTTTTTGACATATACAATGGAATGACAACATCCCTTAATTATTGGCAGGCACACAGCGTTTGCTCACATATACCTAAGGCATCTGGGAGAGGTAAAGCTTGGAGTTATTTGTTAGTTTGGCTGTCACATAATATAAGAGATGCTAGTTAGAGATCTAGTTTAGATTAATTATTTGTATTTTAAAATTAGGTTCACTATCATTTATTCCCAGTGATTGTAAGTATTTAATTGAGCTGCTAAGGCTACAAACATCCAAATTCTATAGTTTTTACATTTCTTTGTACAAATATTTATGACTTTGAGAAGAGGAAAAGGTGACTTTGTCACTTTACGGGTGAAAATTAGAAATAACTTTAATAGAATTTTAAAGAGTTAAAACATAAAATCTACAAAATTTAAAGCCATGCAGTATTTTTGTTCAGTTTATGCTCAGTTTATCTATTGCATTTTGTTCTAATGCATATCATCTAATGCATTTCTATTGCATTCATTTCATGCCATAGTCAAAACTCAATATTCTTATCACGCCTAAAGGAAGATTTTTGTCAATTAACTGATCAGCTTTTCAACATTGACGAAAACCGCATTCTCAGCTGGTTTTTTAAACGTTTTAAAATAAAGCTACCCTGTATGCATATGCTGTATTGAGAAATTGAAATCATGCATTGGACTCAATGGGGTGATATGTATGTGTAACAGTTTATGTTTTCTCATTCTCATCAAAGATATTTATTTCTAAGAATAGAGTCTGTTTTGCCTGGAGATCCATATAAGTTCCCTCAAACAGCGCTATTCATGTTAAGGAACTTAGTAAGTGAGTGGCTAAGCAGTGGTTGATGTTTTTAACATGTCTACATTTCTTCTGCAAATTATAATCTTTTTACCCTCCCTACATATAGTAGTTTCCCAATTTCATGTCTGTTGCAATCACCCACTGGTTTTATGGCATGTGATAACAATATCACCCATAGCACTTGTAGGTAAGTCATAAACGCCCCTGAGAAAAAGAATGAAGGCATTTCTTAATAAAATGTTGTATAGCTTGAAAAATACGGTAACACACAGTTCTTGTATATATTAGATTCCAAATAAAGAAGTGAAAGTTTATTAAAAAAAAACCTTAATGTTCTTCTTTCTTTAATCACAAGTATTTATTCTGCTTTATCAAAATTCCAGAGAAGAAATTCTTTAGGAAAAATTTCTGGGACTCTAAGAATGACTTTTTTATTACTCTCATGCATTTTCTTTAGCTACTTAAAAAAAATTATTGCCTTACAGTTGCTTTACAATGTTGTGTTAGTTTCTACTGTACAGCAAAGTGAATCAACTATATATGTATACATATATTCCCTCTGTTTTGGAATTCCTTCCCATTTAGGTCACCACAGGGCATTGAGTAGAGTTCCCTATGCTATGCAGTAGGTTCTTATTAGCAATCTATTTTACACATAGTATCAATAGTGTACGTATGTCAATCCCAATCTCTGGATTCATCCCACCCCCACTCCCTTGGTGTTCATACGTTTATTCTCTACTTCTGTGTCTCTACTTCTCCATCTTTGGCTGCAAAGAATGCTCAAACTACCGCACAAGTGCACTCATGACACATGCTAGTAAAGTAATGCTCAAAATTCTCCAAGCCAGGCTTCAGCAGTACGTGAACCGTGAACTTCCAGATGTTCAAGATGGTTTTAGAAAAGGCAGAAGAAGCAGAGGTCAAATTGCCAACATCTGCTGGATCATCAAAAAAGCAAGAGAGTTCCAGAAAAAAAACATCTATTTCTGCTTTATTGACTATGCCAAAGCCTTTGACAGTGTGGATCACAATAAACTGTGGAAAATTCTGAAAGAGATGGGAATACTAGACCACCTGACCTGCCTCTTGAGAAACCTATATGCAGGTCAGGAAGCAACAGTTAGAACTGGACATGGA
>SJYX01008913.1:36712-81556 GCA_006410675.1 Oreotragus oreotragus
CGATGGCCATGAGTCTGAGTGAACTTCGGGAGTTGGTGATGGACAGGGAGGCCTGGCGTGCTGCGATTCATGGGGTAGCAAAGAGTCGGACACAACTGAGTGACCGAACTGAACTGATTATGGTTCTCAACTTTTTGCCTGTTTCTCTTTTTTAGCAAATCCTTATTGGGATATAAAGAAGCCAATTTTTAAACACTTTAAGCAATATTAACAGCCTGATTCATATTAGCCCAGTTAATCATCCTATAACTTCTGTATTTAATTTCTTACATTCTTGTTAGAAGTAAACTATGCAGAAAATAAGGAAAATATTTAGTTAAATTGATGATTATTACACCTATCACCTGTGACACTACTTTTACTTCACACATATACATTTATCAACAAGGATTCACTGAGCATCTGTGAAATGCCAGGCTATTGTAAACACTAAGAATACAGTGAAGACCAGAATCTGACCTCATGAGCGAATAATCTAGTCCAGGCTGAAGGAAATAAACTGTGCTCAAGAGCAAAGGTAATTAAGTAAACACCCATACTTTAATTCATGTCAGTGTATGGCAAAAAGCACCACAATATTGTAAAATAATTAGCCTCCAATTAAAATAAAAAATTTAAAAAAATCTTTCCCCCTATCACTTGACATACAGTAAGCTTCCTACATAGAAACAAGTTCCATTCCAAGAGCACATTTCTAAGTCCCCTTTGTTTGTAAGTCCAACAAAGTTAGCCTAGGTACCCAACTAACACAGTTGACTATATAGTACTGTACGATAGTAGGTTTATAATACTCTTCACACAAATAATACACAAAAATGAAATACAAAAAAATAAAGCACAGTAGTGTAGTGTAAGCAAGGGCTGGCATTGAGTGAACAGGCAGGAAGAGTTACTGACTGGAGAGGGGAGAAAAGGTGTGGAGAAGGTAGACATGAGGGATTGTCAGCAATAGCAGATGGAGGGCTGCAGTTTCATTCACCTCTGACATTAATGACACAGGTTCTGACTCCTTGCTGGATTCAAATCTATCTACCTTTTGGAAAAAATGATCCAGTGATATCTGGGTAGTAGCTCTCTTTTTCTCATCATGGATAGCATGTTCACATCTTTGAAGGTCTGCAAATTAAAGTTTGTATTTCGAGGACTTACTGTATTTGGATTTGCACATACAGTCATTTGACAGATAACTTAGTGACATTGAGAGTCCTTTGGACTGCGAGGAGATCCATCCAGTCAGTCCTAAAGGAAATCAGTCTTGAATATTCACTGGAAGGACTGATAATGAAGCTGAAGCTCCAGTACTTTGGCCACTTGATGTAAACAGCTGACTCAATGGAAAAGACCCTGATGCTGAGAAAGATTGAGAAGGGGGCAACAGAAGATGAGATGGTTGGATGGCATCACTTACTCAATGGACATGAGTTTGAGCAAGCTCCAGGAGTTAGTGATGGACAAGGAAGCCTGGCATGCTGCAGTCCATGGGGTCACAAAGAGTCGGACATGAATGAGTGGCTGAACTGAACAGTAACATNCAGATGGAAAAGACCCTGATGCTGAGAAAGATTGAGAAGGGGGCAACAGAAGATGAGATGGTTGGATGGCATCACTTACTCAATGGACATGAGTTTGAGCAAGCTCCAGGAGTTAGTGATGGACAAGGAAGCCTGGCATGCTGCAGTCCATGGGGTCACAAAGAGTCGGACATGAATGAGTGGCTGAACTGAACAGTAACATCACTCCAGATTGAGATAAAGTGTCAACATAGAGCAGTTACACTTATTCCTAATTGGATGATGTCTCAGACATACAGACTCAGCCTCCATGCAGCCCATTAAACCATAATGAGTAATCTCCCAGGCTTTAATGTTGGTCATACATAACACTCGCCCTAAGCTGTTAGAAACTTTAACTTCCTGTTACCAAGTTTCCTTTTATAATGTCCTCCTGTTTAAGTTTCTTCCTGTAATAACATGGGAGCAGTCTCACTTGCAGGAATGGAAATACCTAATTCTAACGCATAGGTCTCCTTTATTGCACAGGAAGTGTATCACAAAGTTATGAGTTTCCCTTTCATTCATCTTTTAAAAGTCTGCTGAATTATTCCCAGAGTCTTTTATTGTTCAGAAAGAAGGACATTTTGTCCACCCACTTTGATCTAACTCTGGAGTTCCTCTAGAAAGTTTTCCTTGCCTTGGGTTTCATAGCCTCTGCCTTCTCCTCCTCCTCAGCCTGAGCTTAATACAGAGATTCTTACCATTCATTACTCAGCAGCTGGTCAGGGGAAAACCATCCATTCGTTGTTTTGTACCATTTTCCCTCTTCTGTTAATTAAATGTGTCCTGCCTGCCTGCCTGCCAAGCTCACCTCAAATCTATCTTCTCAGAGATGCCATTTGTGATGAATCCCTTTTCCCAGCTTCCTCCACAAGTACGTGTGCCTGTTACTTCTGTAACACTGCATGGTCATCCTTTTAGGGATGCGTTCAGTCTTCAGCAGACCAAAACTTTCTGAGAGCGAGAAAAACATCTGTTTGTCTTCTCAGCACCCAGCACCAAGCCATAAACCTCGGATGTGTGGGGCCTTTAGTCCTCTGATCAACCTATACAATCTCCACTCCATAGCGACCATTCCCCAGTCCTACTGGACAGAGGCTTGTTTTACACTTTCCACTCAGAGTTCAGCATCAGAGGATGGCTGAATCTCAAGTAAACAGTCCACAGTCATAGAGAGTGAGCATATCCTAAGAGCATTTCCATCACAGAGACCATTTCACTGTGAAGTGCACTTACAGTAAAACTATTGAAGCTTCAAATTCAGGGCTCCTCGGGTACATAGGATCCCCTTGTAGGTATTCACAAAGTTATATGTTTTTGTGATTTTCAAATTGAAGATATTTAAACTGCAGTTGTCTCTTTCCATTCAGACTCCCTGCATCTTACCTCTTCTCATGTGGAGGGTCATCAGAGTGACCCCAGACATGTGTGGGGTCTGGCTCAAGAGAAAATGAGTGGATTTGTATTTCCTTGAGATATGTTTATATAGTTTGAGATCACGTCCATGTAGGAATGTAGGAATGTCTTCCTGAATGCTCCCATCATGGACAGAGGGTAACCCAGCCAGACATTGCACCAAGAAGATTTCAGATGAGAGACAGTTTTCCAATTGAATGTGTCCTACCATCCCCAATACCAGAAATATAAAATAGTAAACAAGGTTTATGTACCAGGAGCTAGTCTGTGAAGAATTCTAGTCACCAAACATGTAAAATTACAAATACAAGATTGGGTTCCATTGGTGTCTAGACAACACAGAAGTTCTCCCCAGCAGAAAATTCAGTAACATAGCACTGAAAATTATAAATGTACCATGCCCTTGTCTTTCTTTTTCAGTAGGAATCAAAAGAGAATTTATCCAAATGTTAGTTGGTAGAGCACAAATTTTAATAATATTAAAATGAATGAATATACCTATAGCCACTCATATGAAAGAAATTATTTAGTGATTTCTCACTGAATTTGACAACAACCTGGAAAACGTGTAAGATGTTATCAATATAAGTTTGTGAAGCTGAAAAAATTAAATCAACAGTATTGGGGCTGAATTATCTTTCTATTCTTGCCAGAGAAAATGATGTTATAAAACTGCTTTTATATGAAGAGATAATCAGAGTATTGAGCCAACATTGTAGGGGGAAATATTATGTAGGTGTACCAGGCTGTTAATAAAAATAACATTTTTCGGAAAGTTCTTGTGTTTATGGTATTTGTCAGTCTTTTTAAATTTGAGATTTGTTGTGATTTCCTTTCTCTTTCTAAATAAATAGTCACTTTCACATCTAATTTAAACTTTTCAATTTCATCCTTCTTTTTCTAAAGGAATGTCTCCCAAAATTGTATGTATATCAGGCCCTAAAAACTTCCCCTACCACCAGCATCCAGAAAGATGTATGGGCTCAATACAGTACAAGCAAGCAACTGGTTTATGTCTTGCTTTGTTCCAGTCTTCGTCCAGCCAGTGAGTGTGGAGCGTTTCCTCCTCCAAACATGGGCAGAGTTTCACATTGTAACACAAAATTCATTTTTAAAAATGTTCATCTTCAGAAACGAAATACAGAATCAGAGGGCAGAGAAATGGTTATTGTCGATGCTTTTCTTGGATCTCTGTGCTTTGCCCTCTTCCACTGTAAAATAGGATAATAGAGCTTTGTGACGCCCAGGGGCCAGGTAATGCACCTTTCTTTAAGGTGAATGAAAACCTGTCTAATCAGTTCAATAACTGTCATCCCAGCTGCCTGTAATGAAAAGTCCCTGAGTACTAATGGATACTGAACCAGCTTTCCAAGGACAGAGTTACTATCATTATATGAATATTCTCAAACTGCTCTAGATTGTAAACCAGGAAGCACCTACTCTTTATGCTTCCATTTGCTCTCTCTGCAAAAGGTCTCATGCCCGAATCCTCCCTATTAACCAAAAGATTGAGAGTGTAGGTGGCATTTCACACCCTTCCTTATTCCAAATGTCCATCAAGTTATTCTTAACAAGCAAACACTGTATCCAAGAAATGTACTGCAACGATATTGTGAACCCAGGAAACTTGAAGAAATCTCTCAATAATTAGGATTAAAACAATAGTGAGCTTTATACTTCATCAATATATAACTATTTTAATTTTTAAGGCCTTTCCCAAAGTATTTCCCTTATGGTTCTTTTCCAACCCCAAAAAGAAAAATGATGGACTCTTAGAAAGCATGACCCCAAACAACTAATTGAAATCAGAAACCCCATATGTTTTCAGGTATCTGCTTAAGTCCAAATATCTGACTAACTATTCAGGTAATTAATATTCTCATCCAGTTTTTTATGGTCCTACTGTTTTTCTTCCTTTTTTTTTTTTAATTAGAGCATAGTTGCCTTATCACATTGTGTGAATTTCTTGCAGTATAGCAAAGTGAATCCGCCACTCACGTACATATGTCCCCTCTTCCTTGGATTTCCTTCCCATTTAGGTCACCCCAGAGCACCAAGTAGAGCTCCCTGTGCTATTAAGTAGGTCCTTATTAGTCATCTATTTCATATATAGTAGTACCCATGGTAGTTTATTTTAATTAATGTGATGTGGTTGAGGCTGTGTTCAGTTTCTAGGTCGTGCCCCACTCTGTGAACCCACGAATTGCAGTACGCCAGGCTTCTCTGTTCTTCACTATCTCCTGAAGTTTGTTCAGACTCATGTCCATTGAGTCAGTGATGCCATCCAACCATCTCATCCTCTGTAGCCCTCTTCTCCTCTTTCCCTCAATCTTTCCCAGCATTGAAATCAGAAACCCCATATGTTTTCAGGTATCTGCTTAAGTCCAAATATCTGACTAACTATTCAGGTAATTAATATTCTCATCCAGTTTTTTATGGTCCTACTGTTTTTCTTCCTTTTTTTTTTTTAATTAGAGCATAGTTGCCTTATCACATTGTGTGAATTTCTTGCAGTATAGCAAAGTGAATCCGCCACTCACGTACATATGTCCCCTCTTCCTTGGATTTCCTTCCCATTTAGGTCACCCCAGAGCACCAAGTAGAGCTCCCTGTGCTATTAAGTAGGTCCTTATTAGTCATCTATTTCATATATAGTAGTACCCATGGTAGTTTATTTTAATTAATGTGATGTGGTTGAGGCTGTGTTCAGTTTCTAGGTCGTGCCCCACTCTGTGAACCCACGAATTGCAGTACGCCAGGCTTCTCTGTTCTTCACTATCTCCTGAAGTTTGTTCAGACTCATGTCCATTGAGTCAGTGATGCCATCCAACCATCTCATCCTCTGTAGCCCTCTTCTCCTCTTTCCCTCAATCTTTCCCAGCATCAGGGTCTTTTCCAAAGAGTTGACTCTCCACATCAGGTGGCCAAAGTACTGAAGCTTCACCTTCAGCATCAGTCCTTCCAATGAATATTCGGGGTTGATTACCTTTAGGATTGACAGCTTTGATCTCCTTACAGTCCAAGGGAGTCTCCTCCAACACCACAGGTCAAAAGCATCAATTCTTTGGTGCTAGCCTTCTTTATGGTCCAACTCTCACTTCCATACATGACTACTGTAAATACCATAGCTTTGACTATGCAGATCTTTGCCAGCAAAGTGATGTCTCTGCTTTTTAAATATGCTGTCTAGGTAGTTTTTCTTCTAAGGAGCAAATATCTTTTAATTTCATGGCTGCAGTCACCATCCACAGTGATTTGAAAGCCCAAGAAAATGAAATCTGTCACTGTTTCCACTTTCTCCCCATCTATTTGACATGAAGTGATAGGACCAGATGCCATGATCTTAGTTTTTGAATGCTGAGTTTTAAGCCAGCTTTTTCACTTTCCTCATTCACCTTCATTAAGATGCTCTTTATTTCCTCATCACTATCTGCCATTCAGTTCAGTTCAGTCGCTCAGTCGTGTCCGACTCTTTGCGATCCCATGAATCGCAGCACGCCAGGCCTCCCTGTCCATCACCAACTCCCGGAGTTTACTCAGACTCAAGTCCATCAAGTCAGTGATGCCATCCAGCCATCTCATCCTCTGTCGTCCCCTTCTCCTCCTGCCCCCAATCCCTCCCAGCATCAGAGTCTTTTCCAATGAGTCAACTCTTCACATGAGGTCTCCAAAGTAATGGAGTTTCAGCTTTAGCATCGTTCCTTCCAAAGAAATCCCAGGGTTGATCTCCTTCAGAGTGGACTGGTTAGATCTCTTAGAGCGGTATCATCTACAAATCTGAGGTTGTTGATATTTCTTCCCGCAGTCTTGATTCCAGCTTGTGCTACATCCAGCCCTGCATTTCGTATGATGTACTCTTCCTAGAAGTTCAGTAAGCAGGGTGGAAATATACCGTTTTGACAATACTCCTTTCCTAGTTTGGAACCAGTCTGTTCCAAGTCCGCTTGTGATGGTTTTAAATTAAAACAATTCTTTGACTGTTGCTCTGAATTACTATTTAATCTTATAGCTATTGTTTTTACACTCTTATTTGTCCAGACACTTACTTAAGATAGCTACAAAAGTGTCAGAGTTTACAACAAGATTAAATACATTAAAAATTAACTAAAATAATGAGACATGGAGAACTCCATTGATAGTACATGATATGAAAAGTAGATGGAGAAAGGGAGCAGGAAATAAGAGAAAAGGGAGAACCAGCAAGAAATATTTGCTGCGATTATAAAGAGTTTGCAACTATTAAAAGCTATTTTTCTGTTTCACGAGATTTAACAACCCTCTGAAAACCTGAAGATTTTGTTCAGACTGTTACACTGGTTCTGTACAAAGAGGTTTTGTTTTGTTTGCTGGGCCATGAAAGGCAGAGGGCATTCAGTGGAATCAGTGGGAATCATGAGTAGGATATTAGAGACCCACGTAGAAGCTCAAAGGTAAGATGGCTGTTTCTATGCCAGATCAACTATACGAAAATACTGGACTCGTGAATCATTTGCACCCAACTAATTCCTGCTTTCTTCAAAAAGGACTGTCCGGTTTTTCACTTAATTGCAATTGTTGCCCTTTTCCCAGGTCTGCTTTGTGAACCTGGATGTGAACAAGGATGCATGCAGCACGGAGCACCTGCAGCAGGTAACTCGGGGAACTGAACTCTGGAAGCTCCCTTCAAGGGCTGGCTCACTGACGAGAGACCTACCATGACTCTGCCTCAGTGACGCTTTGTAGGAGACTCATTAATTTAGATGATTTCATCACAGCCCATCTCCCTGACCTCTTCCTGACATTTTTCTACAGTTTGCTCTCCTTACATTTGAGAATTGCTTTCCCAAGTAGACTAGGCTGTTTCCTAAGCAGTCTCTTTCTCCTGCACCCCCAGTTGCCTAGGAGTGACTTTTCTACTGCCCTCCTCTACGCACTCAGGCACTTTCTCTGTGATGACTTTTCCAAAGTTTTTCCAAAACCTGCTTGATACCAGCTAGCCCTTCCCTCTGGTTTGCTCCTTCTTGCTGCTCTCATCAAATGTTTTATATCTAACCTCAGTTTCTCAGCCCCACACTCATCTGGGACTCACATTTTTTGCATTCTGTGGGAGATAAATATTCCAAACTTATCCAAGGTTGTGAGATTTCTGGTGTAAATCCTTGACAAAATGCAAAAACTTGAAGACTCACTCAATCCTTTGGAACCAAAGCCTGTAGGTACAAGGGGAAGGGTTCATTAGTGTGATATGATTTATCATGTCATGTCCAAAGCTGAAGATGGTTTGATTTCACTGTTTGGTACAACACTCTTTAATGTGTAATAGTACACCATTTGCATCTTGATTGCCATAGGACAGTGGATCTGAAATTACTCAGTTACTCCTGTAACTTTTTTTTTCTTGACAGTGCTGCACCTAAAGATTCTCAAATTTAATTGTCCAAGCAGATTATTTGTTACAGACTTCCACTGAGCCCCAAATATCCCTCATCTGTGTAGTACTATAGAGATTTTCAAAAGAAATCATACAAATAATTTCATTTTATAGAATTGTGGTGCTAAGTCCATCAGAGCAGGAAGGAACAAGCAAGCTGTCATCTTAAGAACTGTCTGTTTCCATCAGACTTTATGATACAGAAAATGTGCATCATAACAGCATTTTTCCCACTTTTATTTCTCCAATTAACGTGATCTTCATGGAAACAAAAATGTTTCAGCAGTGATCTTTGGGACAGCTATTGCAGTATTTAAATATGCAAATAAATGACAGATATTAATTTTTAAATATGTGCAAAATGAAAATTTGGTAATATGAAAATTACATTTTCAGAGTATATAAAATAAATATGTAGCTGTGTATTTCTAATTAACCTATTGTATATGAATCTCTTAGTATTCTCTATGTTCTCAGGTTTTGATTGTTTTTTTGTATCCAATAAACATTCTTTTGTTTGATATGAAAAAAAATAAGTATATATGCCGAGCACAATAAAAGACTCAAGCAAAAAAAAAGACTGTATTTAACAAATTTATGACTGATTCCAGACAGTCTTCGGCTATTGCCTAAGGGTGCACATAAGCTGATTTAGTTACGTAAAGTTGTTCATCTCATCTTTCTGGATTTCAGGATACTTATGTGTGAAAATAANAATAAACATTCTTTTGTTTGATATGAAAAAAAATAAGTATATATGCCGAGCACAATAAAAGACTCAAGCAAAAAAAAAGACTGTATTTAACAAATTTATGACTGATTCCAGACAGTCTTCGGCTATTGCCTAAGGGTGCACATAAGCTGATTTAGTTACGTAAAGTTGTTCATCTCATCTTTCTGGATTTCAGGATACTTATGTGTGAAAATAAAGTGATAGTGCTACCTAATTCATTTAGGGGTATTGCAGTGACTGAGTGTAGCAATGTAACATACATGCAGTCCTTAATATGGTACCTCATATATACAGAAAAATCAATGCCAGTAATTATTTTATTATTAATATTATTACTGGGAGCTTCCCAGGTGGCGCTAGTGGTAAAGAACCTACCTGCCAATGCAGGAGACCTAGGAGACTCGGGTTTGATCTCTGAGTTGGGAAGATCCCCTGGAGGAAGCCATGACAACCTACTCCAGTATTCTTGCTTGGAGAATCCCATGAACAGAAGAGCCTGGCAGACTACAGTCCACAGGGTTGCACAGAGTCAGACATGACTGAAGCAACTTACCAGGCAATTTTATTATTATTAGCTTCATTAGAACACATGATTATTAGTCAATGAGTCTCTCATTCAAGGACTTAAAAGGGAAGAAAATTCCCAAACTACCATGGATGCCTGTGGTGTCACAATAAAATCGTTAAGTGTTTACTTTGGGAAACTTCAAACTAAAAATTGTTAAATCTTTAGGAAATTTTGTATTCCAATCTAAACCTTTATGCTTCAATTTTATACAGTCTCTTCATAATAATCTTAGTAGATTCAGTCATCTATATTATAAACAGTTATATGAGTATATTAGTTTTTCAAGTAAAATAATTTTGAGGTAGTATTTTGGAAGTGAAAATAAATTATCTCAACTAATAAAGATTCTTGTTCTACAGAAGTTGGTCAGTGTTTCACCAGATCTTCCAAAACTTATAAGCTCCATGAATGTCCAACAGCCAAAAGAAAATGAAATTGTCCTCCTAAGTGGGTTAACATCTGGAAACCTACAGGCAGATTTTGAAGTTTCACAGGTAAGAAATAGTAGCTCTTGATAAGCAATTCACTAGTAAGTTATCTGTGGTCAGCTCTTGGCACAAATCAGTAAGAGGCCCAAATGAATGCAGTATGTAGACTCCAATAGCAACTGAATCTAAAAGTCTTTGTGTCCTATAATAGACTTTACTTGTACTTCTTTTAAATATTACCCCTTAAAGTTTGACAGAGTTTCCCTTACACTGATTTCTAACATATATTATCTTCTCAAGTTGCACTGAAACTAGAACAGACACACCAGGCATTGGTTGGTTAGCTTGGTTTTCTACTAATCTGCTGAGTAATCAAAACCAGAATTGTCTTTTATTTCAGGAAAAATAGAAAAATTCTAATTCACACCATGTGATGCCAAAATGGCATAATTTCTTCTTTCTGGATGCTATTTAATTTTTAGGCTATATCAAACCAGCCAGGCTAATAAATACAGGATAGCAGTCCCAAAGATGAAAATGGAGTTTCCTAGGCCCAAAACAAAGTTCCCAGAGGAAAAGAATGTTACTGAAAATAGAGTTTAAAATACTATTATCATTCAATCTATTAAACTAATGTTCGTTATTATTAAATAAATAATTATAATGCTGAAGAAAACTTTAACATTTTAAATTGTCTAATCAATTTACATAAAATTTCTAAAGACATACTGTATAAAAGATTGTGAATGTTCTCACATAAGATACATGAATAGTGACTGATAGCTACAGACTAAAATAATGAGCATTTATTTTCCTCTATAAATTGTTCTGCCTTGTGTTTTAGTTTTGCTGGAAAGTTTTTAAATCTTATTTTATTCTTTAATCCTTCAAAATATCAAAAAAAGTTTAGTGGGCCACTGACAATTTCTTTCCATACTTCAGATGCTCAGTGAAAAGCTACACACAGCCCATTACAATTTGCTCCTCAAGACTAGAACAAGATTATTCCCAGTCAATCTAATAACACATTTCTTTAGTGAGAAAATTAATTGTTTGAAAAGAGAATATGGAAGTGGACCTAAGTGCTGTCTATTTATATTAGGCAAAGCCATAATAACCAAGCGTATTTTTTCAAACCTGAGATTTACGAGTGGTTTCTGCACCAGACTTATTAGTTATGATTTCTAATTAAACTCTCCATGAGGAGAGTTGGAAAAAACACAGGAACTGGAGTCCAGCAGACCTGAACTGCAGCGGCGGTTCTTCTCCTTTATATTTCTGTGACTTGGGTGACTTGGATGAATGGAGAGACAGAGATTGACACACATACATACACAATTGATGCTGTGTATAAAATCAGTAACTAATGAGAACTCTACTCAGGTCTCTGTGGCGACCTGAATGGGAAGGAAATCCAAATGCGTAACTTGACTCACTCAGCTGTACAGCAGCAACTAAGACGACACTGTAAAGCAACTAGACTTCAATAAAAAATTTTGTATAAAAAGAATCAATTGGCCTTTCTGTGCCTCTATCTGTAACAGGGCAGTAGCACCAGCAACCTTGTAGAAAATGGTTAGCGTTAGAGGCAATAAGATATACAAAGCACCTACTAGACTATCATAAAATTCATATACTAATATCTGCCACTATTTTAAATTAATTTTTATTGGAGTATAGTTTCTTTACCCTGCTGTTATTAGTTTCTACTGTACAGCAAAATGAATCAGCCATACAAATGTTAATACCTGTATCCCCTCTCTTTTGGATTTCTTTTCCATTTAGGTCACCACAAGGCATTGAATAGAGTTCCCTGTGCTATTCAGCATATTCTTCTTAGTAATCTATTTTATACATAGTAGCAGTAGTGTATATGTGTCAATCCCAGTCTCCCAATTCCTCCCACCCATAGCCCTTTGCCCCTTGATGTATCTCCCATTATTTTCCAGCCTCTACTGTTTGCCATCATATACCTAAGGCACACAGGATGTTTATTTACTTTCAAGAAGATTGTAAACAAAACACAGTTTCTTCCTAAGGGTACCGCATCTGTGTAACATCGCATCTTTAGTAACATCCTTTCCCTAAGTCTGTCTTGAAGTATGACTTAACTGCTTATATTACTTTGTTAACATTCCTTTTGACTTCTGTCCCATTTCACCTTATGTAATTTACATTTAGTCTAAATGATATAAAATAACCAATCATTTTAATCTGTATATGTGACAATTTCATATGGTTCAACTTTGTAATGATTTTTATTCCTATGTGATCTACTGGGAATATATTGTACCGTATTCTCTAGAGTAATTATTTGATTCGTGTTTGTACCTCCTTTTCATAGAAGAAAATCTATGATAAACCTAGACAGCATATTAAAAAGCAGAGACATTACTTCGCCACCAAAGGTCCATCTAGTCAAAGTTAGGGTTTTTTCAGTAGTCGTGTATGGATATGAGAGTTGGACCATAAAGCAAGCTGAGAGTCGAAGCATTGATGCTTTTGAACTGTGGTGTTGGAGAAGACTCTTGAGAGTCCCTTGGACTGCAAGGAGATCAAACCAGTCAGTCCTAAAGGAAATCAGTCCTGAATATTCATTGGAAAGACTGATACTGAAGTTGAATACTTCAGCCACCTGATGCAAAGAGCCAACTCACTGGAAAAAGACCCTGATGCTGGGAAAGATTGAAGGTGGGAGGAGAAGGGGATGGCAGAGCATGAGATGGTTGGAGGGCATCACCAAGTCTATGGGAATGAGTCTGAGCAAGCTCTGGGAGTTTGCGATGGACAGAGAAGCCTGGTGTGCTGTAGTCCATGGTCGCAAAGAGTCGGGCAAGACTAAGGAACTGAACCGAATGGAACTTGTACTTCCCAGCATATCTTGCATACAATAGGCACTCAGAAAATATCTGGCAAATTTCACCTTATTGTCTTACTTCTGAATTCAGTGGAAAGAAAAGTGATCAAGGCAGCCACCATTACTCTATAGCAGTGGCTCCTCACCATTTGGGGGATCACAGATTCTTTGTGAATTTCACAGAATCTGTAGACCAGTACTTCTCAAAAGTTAACGCATGTAGGAATCACCAAAAGTTTTCTTGAAAATGTAGATTCTGATGTGGTAGATCTGGGTGGAGTCTGAGATTATATATTTCTATCAGGCTCCCATGTGATACTGAGGCTGGTAGTACACAAACCACATTTTGAAAAGCAAAGTTATGGGCCACCTTCCTTGAGAAAAGACCCAGTCGCTTAAGCACATAGATAAATCTTATTTTTGAGCCTCCTAGGGACCTCTGAGAATGATTGAATTTTTCATTTTATAATCATCTGTCCTAGAATTACTCTAATTATATATAGTATTCAATCAAAGAGATTGATAAATGATATTTACACAAAGGAAGATGTACTACTTTCAGAGATACAATATGAATATCTATGAGTATGTGTTCTTCTGCATGTATGCATCCTCCCCACTTGCACACACACACATATATATACTTATATACATATATATATAATACATTCAGATATCTACATTCAAACTCAAGCATTTCAAAATGGCAAGTTAATGAGGATGAGACCTAATTACCTCCAACCAGAGATAAGCGTGTGTTTTAAATAATCTCTTTTACAAGAGGAACATGTACACATAAAATACTCCCAAGCATATTAAATTCCATCTTGAGATAAGTTTATTTAGCTTCCTTTTGCCCACTGTTGTTTCTATGCAAATAACTTTCTCTTAAAAATTGCTAGAAATCAGCATATTGTTCCTCTTACAAATATAAAAACCCCAATGCACAAGTCATATCTGTGACTTACTAATAATCTGTGCAAGGGCAACTGAGACTTTTTACTGTGATTCTAACAAACGACACTATGAATGGTGAGAATGTGCAGTGGAGACTGGGGAGGCAATCTGTCGCCTTGGAACTGACGAGAATTAGCAGGTCTCCGTGGGACACTCTCCAGTGATCTACCTCCCTCACTGCTGGCCCCATAAACCTGGCCTTTAGAGAGAATTTGATCACTTTCAGTGGATTTTTTTACATCTCATTTTGGCTGCGCCTTCAAATGAACACTACAAATTATAAAATATAACCATAGTTGATAGAACACTTTCCATCTGTGTGAAATACTAGCAGAGAGGTTGTACTGAATATCACCAAGGCAGAAAAAATATTGGTCTGAGAACCTGGAAATCATTCAATCAAAAGGAGTACCCAAGACAGCCTTAACTTTCCCCTCGGCTTTATTAAGTTTTAGACAGCCTTATCCTAACTCCAGGCCCTAAACTTCCCTTTTCTTAGAATATCGCCTTTAGAGAACTTATTTTTATAAATTGCTTCTCTGCCCCAATGAGATATAAATCATTTTAAAAAGCCTTTTGACACTGTACAACCCAAGAATGTCTTTCTCAAGGACCTTGGACCCATCTCTTGGAAATGTCATCAAAGAAGTTAGTGTCCCTATGTCTTTGGAAGGATGGGAACCTAACTTCTGCAGGCACTTTGCTCCAATTTACAAAACTACCTCCAGCCAAGAAGATACAAGAAGTTTCCTTTTCCTAAGAAAACACAGATGGACTTCAGTCCTCCTGTACCAGCTCTTCAAAACCCTATTGCCTTTTTTGTTTTTTAATTTCAGTGGAGTTGTGATCCAACTCAGTTCTGGCCTCCTTCTCTTATTTTAAAAGTTTTGAGTGAGGTCTTCCATGCCTGCTAAACTTTGCCCAGTGCTATTTTTCACCTAGACAGGAGAGAACAAAAATATGTGATACAACTAGTCAGCTTTTCTCCTAGATACCCTGTGTTCCAAAGCACCATTTGAATTTTTTCAAGCAGTTCATCAATATACGCCCTGAAGATATTCCAAGTATTTTAAAGGTCCCCATTCCTTCTAATGGGAGAGACTAATAGAAGAAAGGTCAGATTTTATATTTTCTCGTGTGTGTGTGTGTGTGTGTGTGTGTGTGTGTGTGCTGTTGTGTCAGACTCTTTGCAACCCCACAGACTGTAGGCTTCTCTGTCCATGGGATTCTCTAGACAAGAACACTGGAGTGGGTTGCTGTTCCTTTCACCAGGGGATCTTCCTGACCCAGGGATCAAACCTGCGTGCCTCACATCTCATGCATTGGCAGGTGGATCCTTTACTACTAGCATCCCCCAAGAAGCTCCGTGGTTTTTGGTTGTTGTTTTTAACAAATGCCTTTCTCTCTCTCTCCTGGCAGTGTCCTTGGATATCAGATGTCTGCTTGGTCCAATGTGCAAGAGGGAACAGACCAAACAGCACCAATTGCATCATCTTTGAAATCAACAAATTTTTGATTGGTCTGGAACTGGTACAGGAGCGGCAGCTCCACCTGGAAACAAACATCTTGAAAGTGGAGGATGACACGAACTGCTCCTTGTCTTCAGTTGAAGAAGACTTTCTCACCGCATCCGAGCACTTGGAGGAAGAAAGCGAAGTGCAAGAGTATAGGAACGGTGAGAACTTTCCTGTGAAATGAATGTGCGTCCTGAAATTAGTCACCCTATAAAAATGTCTGGTTACATTTCAGAAAAGTTTCAGGCCACATCGGTTTGGCTGACGCATCACAATCTTCATGTAAGAAGTTTCAGGAGGAAGAGAGAATAAGAAAACACTAGTGAGGATGCTGACGGAGGCACTTTAACAGATTTAATGGTTAGATGGCCCCATTCTCCGTAAAGATGCCTTAGGGATGCTGAAGGAAATCTCTGTTTTAAAACAAAATCTTCCTGCCTGCCAAAAGATGGAGACTATCACTTGGAGGAAAGTTAATTTCCCTAAGATTTCCATTAAAGCCATCTGTTAGCTGAGGCTGACTGAGATTGGCCTGAATCCGAGCGCTGCCTCTTTGAGGCTGTGAAAGCTGGGACCAGTGATCTAAGTCTTTCTGAGCTCCAGTTTCCTTATCCATTATTTGGGAGTATAACAGTGCCCCCCAGAACTATTATGTGCATTATATTTAGCCATTTAAAATATATATTTGTTACATTTCTGGGCTTTCCAGGTGGCTCAGTGGTAAAGAATCTGCCTACCCATGCAGGAGCCACAGGAGACACGTGTTCGATCCCTGGATTGGAAAGATCCCCTGGAGGAGGAAATGGCAACCCAGTCCAGTATTCTTGTCTGGGAAATCCCATGGACAGAGGAGCCTGACAGGCTGCAGTCCATGGGGTCACAAAAGATTCAGACATGACTGAGCCAGCATGGTTATTTTTCCAGAGCAGGAGGAAGTAACCCAGAAAAGTGCTTAGCACTTTTTGTTTTGTTTATTACTTTTTTTATTAATTTTTTCTTTTGACTCATTAATAGAGCTCAGTGAACAATGAGTTACTCTTCCCCAAAGAGAAAGGGCTACTCCAGATTTTGTTCTCACTGTCTTTGGGGCATGTCCTCCGCCAGCTTCAGAGAAACTCTCTCAACAAGGCCCTTGATATCCTGCATATCCTGCCTTCTCCCTCTGCGCCCACTGGGCAGCTGCAAGACACAGTTGTCTAGGTTACTTTCTCGCCAAAGCACAGTGACCAGCCCTCAGCTCCCAAATGCCCTCGCCACTCTAGCACTGGCATTTGTACTCCACATTGGAAGCCATTCTGTTGAGGGCAGTTCACAGTGAAACTCAAAAGCTTTTTCAGATTCATATTTCTTGAAGAAATATTCAAAATACTATTTAAAAAAAAAACAGAAAAAAAAAGATAACTGATCCTTTAAGGCATTTTTGGAAATAAAGATTATTTTAGACTCATGTGAACCTGCTCTCTAAAAAGTAATGATGCATGTAAGTTCTCGAATTATGGCTTTTTATGTTTGTTTGTTTCTTTCTTTTTGTCTCTGTTCCATTTGTATCTGCTCTGATCTTTATGATTTCTTTCCTCCTACTAACTTTGGGTTTTGTTTGTTCTCCTTTCTCTAAAAAAATAGTACAAATCAACTTATTTATAAAACAGAAATAGAGTCACAGATGTAGAAGATAGACTCATGATTACCAGGTGGAAATGGTCGGGGGCAGGCTGGGAGATTGGGAGTGACGTATACACAGCCTACTATGCTGTGCGTAGTTGCTCAGTCATGTCCAGCTCTTTGCAACCCCATGAGCTGTAGCCAACCAGGCTCCTCTGTCCTCGGGATTCTCCAGGGAAGCATACTGGAGTAGGTTTCTGTGCCATCCTCCAGAGGATCTTCCCAACCCAGGAATCGAATCTAGGTCTCCCACATTGCAGTTAGGTTCTTTACCATCTGAGTCACCAGGGAGGTCCAAAAATGCTGGAGTGGGTGGCCTCTCCCTTCTTCAGGGGAACTTCCCAACTCAGGAGTTGAACCAGGATCTCCTGCATTGCAGGTGATTCTTTACCAGCTGAGCCACCCGGGAAGCCCCATATACACACTACTATGTATAAAATAGATAACTAATAAGAACCTACTGAATAGCACAGGGAACTGTATTCAATACTTTGTAATGACTTACATGGGAAAAAAATCTAAAAACGACTGGGTGTATATATATATATATATATAATTGATTCACTTTTCTGTATACCTAAAACTAACACAACAATGTAAATCAACTGTACTCCAATTAAAAAAATAGTACTCAGAATTGCAAAAAATGGAATAAAAGCAGATGATCAAAAGTGAAAAAATAAATAATATTTTTACTTAAGTGAAATAAATAAGTAGTATCATTTTCTCTTCACCAGGTTATGAAAATATAAATGTCTCAACCACTGTCTTGGAAAATAAAAAGCCAAAAGAAGCCACTGAGGAGGAATGGGATTACAGCAAGGAAAAATTACTTTATACATTGGAAGACAAGTATGTTAGCAAATATCATACACCACTGGTTAAAACAGAAGGATCTCTGGGAAGAGTGGCAGAATATACAAGCCTGCAGAGTCTAGATCCTTCTGCCAAGATATCAAAGTGGAAAGGTGAAGCTGTGGGGAATGAGCAGTCAACCACAAAGGATTATTATTCAGAAAAGTGTAAAAGTCAAGAGGAAAAACCACAGGCACCATGTATTCCAGGCAATGCTTATTTCTCAAGGATGGTTAAGAGGGATGGACCTTCTGCGTGTGGGACTTTCTCTGAGCATGACAGCAATTTAGACCCAGGAGACCATGAAGACCGCACAAGCTCTCTTCTTCCCTTACAGGATGGAGAAGCCACAACAGGCGAGTATGCCACGAATTTAGCGGAATCTGTGCTGCAAGATGCATTTATTCGACTCTCTAAGTCTCAGCCTGCCCTCCCCCAGGAATCTGCAGTCAGTGTTTCTGTAGGAAGTACTCTGCTCCCCAGTGGCTCTCCCACAAAAGATATCGTGGTACCTCAGTCATGGAACGAGCTCCCCAAAATCGTCATTGTCCAGAGTCCAGAAGGCAGTGATGCTGGCCCTGAGCCGGGCATCTCCTCATGGCCTGAGACAGAAGTCTCCAGTGAAACTTCAGGCGTCCCCTCTGGAGAGAACTCCAGCAGACACGCCCAGAGTGCTCTAGAAGTAGCATTAGCTTGTGCAGCCACTGTTATTGGAACCATTTCCAGTCCCCAAGCCACAGAAAGATTCCAAATGGAGCACGAGCCCCTGGTTTCACACCATCCACCGGGAGGTGATGGGCCAGTGCAGACTCAGGCCTCTCGAGTGCTCAGGGATCCCTCCCTCAGTGAATACTCGTTTCCGTCTGCCTTAGGCGGCATCACTCAGGTGGCCAGTGCTGTTGCTGTCTGTGGCCTGGGGGAAACAGGAGAGGTGACGTGCCCGGTGGCTTCCGGTGGCTTCCTGTCTGCAGTGGAGGCCCCTGCAGCCATCCCCCCACTTTGTGGTTTAGTGACAGAGAAGAGCATGGAGCTGGGGAATGAAGCCATTGCAGAGGCCTTGCTCAAGGAGGTTGCCTTGGTCTTAACAAGACCTAACGCCGACAGCAGCATCGGAGACCTCTTGGAGTCAGTGAACAGGAGGATCGTAGAAGCTGTTTCAAAGCCTCAGACCTTGTGCTCAGAAAATGCCCTGGGGAATGAACTGGCACAGACCCTGTCTGATGTTATCCTGAAGCATTCCATTGATGAAATTCAGCAGAAAAATAAAATAATAGAGCCCAGTGATGACTGGAACTCATCTGAAACCCTGGAATCCTTAATGGAAAGTGTAAATCAGCTGCTCTTCAATGTGATACGCTTCACGTTCAAGAAGATGAGCCACCTTGTACGGCTTGGGGAATGTCCTCCTGTCCTTTCTAAGGAGACCATCAGATGGAGGGAAACTGAACCAGACTTCCAGCCAACTGATCAAGCCATTTGTCCAGCATGGACAAAAGCCACTGAATACTCCAGTTGCCATCCACTTAGCAACCTGCTTATCAGCAGTCCTGTTATCAATGATCTCGTAGATGCAGGACATCTGAAGCAAGATAGCAAGGGTCCAGCACAGTTAGGTCTTTCCCAGATCCCCACACAGCAATCTGAATTATCCTGCAGTACCACCATGTCCACTAAAACACCCCCCGAGGAAATATATCTGAAAGGATCAGTGGTGGAGGATATGAAAAACCCTCCTCCACCACCCAGTGATAATGAGAATGAATGCAGAGCCCCACCCAGTGATAATGAGAATGAACGCAGAGCCCCTCCAGAGGAAGAAATGACACCAACAGTTGGCAAGTACAGTACCAGTTCTCAGGACACTGAGGACAGCATCGTTCCAAATGCTCAAGAAAAGTACAATGGTGCCTTGCCTCTGAACAATGAAGTTCAAGTTTGCCCGTCTTTGTTGGGGGATGATTTGCTGCTTCCTGCTCAATCCACGCTACCAGAAAAAGACCCAGACATATACTGCATTGCAGACTTCGCAGAAGAATTAGCAGAGACAATCGTCTCCATGGCAACGGAAATCGCAGCGATTTGCCTTGACAACTCCAGTGGAAAACAACCCTGGTTCTGTGCATGGAAAAGAGGGAATGAGTTTCTGGTTACCCCCAACATCTCCTGCCGATCCTTGAAGAGAAAGAAAGAGAGCCAGGCCAGCGGGGCCTCTGTAAGGAAACACAAACCTCCGCGACTCAGCGAGATCAAGAGGAAAACCGATGAGCACCCGGAGCTGAAAGAGAAGCTGATGAACAGGGTGGTGGACGAGTCCATGAACCTCGAGGACATCCCAGACTCTGTCAGTATTTTTGCAAACGAAGTGGCAGCCAAGATCAGGAACCTCACGGAGTTCTCTTTGGTGGACGGTGTCTGGCAAGCCCAGGGCTCCCCCCGGAGTCGGTTACTGGGTGGGGACAGGTGGAACCGCCTGAAGGCCTCCAGCTGCGAGAGCATTCCGGAGGAGGACTCTAACACCCGGGCCTACGTGAACAGCCTGGGTTTAATGAGTACCCTGAGTCAGCCAGTTAGCCGGGCCAGCTCCGTCTCCAAGCAGTCGAGCTGCGAGAGCATCACCGATGAGTTTTCCAGGTTCATGGTGAACCAGATGGAAAATGAAGGAAGAGGCTTCGAATTACTGCTGGATTACTATGCAGGCAAGAATGCCAGCAGCATCCTGAACTCAGCTGTGCAACAGGCCTGCCGGAAAAATGACCACCTGAGTGTGAAGCCAAGCTGTCCCTCGAAGCAGTCCAGCACCGAGAGCATCACCGAGGAGTTCTACAGGTACATGCTGAGGGACATGGAACGAGAGGGCAAAGACGGCCCCTCTTCCAGGCGAGGCAGCCAGGACTGGACCACTGGCTTGCTCTCGCCTTCTCTGCGGTCCTCCTTGTACTACAGACAGTCGTCTGTGCCTGACGGCAGATCCCCGGGCGCCAGGCTCACGGTGAACGTGCCCATCAAAGCCAACTCCTTAGATGGCTTTTCTCAACACAGCCAGCAAGACTTCCTCAGCGTCCAGCCAGTCGGCGGCGCTTCCTCGGGTCTCTGCAAATCTGACTCTTGCCTGTATCGCAGAGGCGGGGCTGACCACATCACAAACATGTTAATTCACGAGACGTGGGCAAACTCAATCGAGGCTCTCATGCGGAAGAACAAAATTATAGTGGACGATGCCGGCACGGCTGATGCTGAACCTGCTTCGGGAGGCCCCTCCTTGCAAGTGGAAAAGGGTGCAGGCAGGTTAGCTTCGGGCAGGGTGCCGAGTGGGCCAGCTCTGCTTGTGCAGGATTATCCGAGGAAAAACTCAATCACAGAAAGCAGCCATCTCCCAGGGTCGTCCCCAAACAAAGCTGCTCCTCTTACAAGTCACAGCAGTTTAGATATTAAAAAGGAAACTCCCTCATGCCACCACGCGGTCCCTCTAAGCCACACCTGGCGATCACTTTGCTCAAGGGAAGTGCCTTTAATCCAGATCGAAACTGATCAGAGAGAAGAATGTGTGGGAGAACCTGAACACGTTATTTCCGAATGCAGCCCCCTAGAGGAAAAAGAAAGGTGTTTGGAAGAAGAAAAGGTCCCAGAGGCAGGGAAGGGTGAAGACGCTGCCCTGAGTGCCTGCCAGAACCCCAGGTGAGTGAGTGATCTCTTAGACGAACTAGGGTGCATGGGACTGCAGTTTGCACCTTAATCAGTATTTATTCTAAATCTTAGGAACTTACTGTTGCAGGAACTGAATTCCTGAGGTAGTCATTGGCCTCCCTGAGTTAATACACACTTTCCCATGTGGTGCTAATGGTGAAGAACCCTCCTGCCAGTGCAGGAGACAGAAGAAATATGGATTCAGACCCTGGGTTGGGAAGGTCCCCTGGAGGAAGTAAGGCAGCCCACTCCAGTATTCATGCCTGGAGAATCCTATGCACAGAGGGGCCTGGCGGGTTATAGTCCAGAGGGTGGCAAAGAGTCAGACATGAAGTGACTTAGCATGCATATAATAGAAAGGGGGAAGTAAATTTTTTTTTTAATTTCTAAAACAAATTAGATTTCTGTGTATAATAAAAGAAATAAGAGATTATTCTCCCCATTAAAATTAATCTCCCGTAGTAAGCTACTTTTTGAAACGAATTCATGGCAACTTTCAAGCAAAAAAGAAAACACATCAACTTGTTCACTTGAAAAACAGCTAAATTTAAATAAGTTTTCATATCAGAATGTGACATTAAATATTTTGGTGTAATTTTCCCCCAGGTTCTCTTGAGTTTTTCTTTCTTGTCTTACTCTAAAGATCTTTGCAAGGACACCATGTCCCACAGTGCTCTTTAGATTCATAATATAATACAGGCTTCCATGCATGTGGTAAAGAATACCTGCCAGTCCATGAGATATGGGCTGATCCCTGGGTGGGAAAGATTCTCTGAGGAAAGAAATGCCAGCTCACTCCAGTTTTTGTGCCTAGAAGATTCCATGATCAGAGAAGCCTGGCAGGCTACAGACCATGGGGTCCCAGGAGAATCAGACACGACTTAGCGACTAAACTTCAACATAATCATGGTAGGATAAATGCAAAAAAACACTGGAATGTTGTTTCAATAATTCTTTGTCCAGAAAATCATGATGCAGGTGACAGTGCATTTTGAATCTGAGAGAAGGTAATTATTTCTCTCAGGCACCTTAAAGAAATATCAGTTCCTTTTACAGCTCCCATTTTCTGTAGCAAATTCATAGGATTCTTGAATATGAAACCATTGTAGCATTTAAAAATTTGATATGTACTTAAAGTTTTTTTAAGCTACAGAAGTAAACGAAGACAAAAATTAATCTACTAGCTTTGGGAAACATAAGTTGAGAAATAGCTTGCATTATCTTTTCGGAGACATACACCTGTCATTCAGAGAGCTTATGATTTTTAAGTGTTTAGCTGCAATTAACCAGTTGAACACAGGCTTCCTCAAATTTTGTCAGCTCTGGAAAATCCCTAGGACATTCACACCCCCACCAAGAATGAGAAGTCCCCCAAATGGATCCATCTTCAGGTACTAAAGCTCACCATTATTATAAAGCATCTTTACAAGTTATGGGCAGGGGGTGCTCCAGTTGCACTTTCTTAGCTACTTAGTGCTAAAACTTTAGCTTTCCAGTTGGATTAAATCCTAGAAGAATGCAAGGGGACAAAAGCATGAAAACATACAAGCAAAAGAACATGAACTTAAATGAAGTACAGGCCAAACTGACTAAGAAGACAAGTTCTTACATATCTGTAATTCTCCAGACAATACTTGTCAAAGTCTTACAGAAGTACCATACCTTCCCATAGTGTTCACCACCTGCAGGAAATATGATACATGACAAGTTATTAACTGTGATTAAAGACTTGTTTTGGATTCCAGGTGTTTGACTTGAAAACTCCAGCTGAGATTCTGAGTAAAAGAAGATCAACTAGCTAGGGAGCATTCTTGAACCAGTAGTTCAACAAGGTTCATAGTTGTAGGCTCAACTCTAATAGTGGCAGTCACTGAAATTAGGTACCATGCATTCTACAATTTTGAGTTAAATGTCACAAAGGATACTCAAAATAGGTACAACCTAGGAACATTCCAAAAGGTTGGGAAATAGGCATGAATAAAGCTTCCAACTGCATTAGTTTGTGTTCCCAATAAATGACCCAAACGCATATTATCTCATCATGTGGATTTCTGATTCAATTTTCCAACAGTGAAAGAGAAAAAAATATGATAGAATCATCAGCCTTAGAAATTCGAGAGCTAAATCTTTTCTCAAAGCATCCAGACTAAGCATTTAATATATTTTTCTTTGTGGCACAATATAAAGAATTATAGGAACTTCCCTGTGGTCCAGGGGTTAGACTACAGGCTAAGTGCTTTCAGTGCAGGGGGCATGCTAGCCCACCAGGCGAATCTGTCTCTGGGATTTTCCAGCAAAAATTACTGGAATGGGTTGCCACTTCCTTTTCCAGTGGATCTTCCCAACCCAGGGATCAAACCATGTCTCCTTCACTGGCAGACAAATTCTTCACCACTCAGGCACCAGGAAAGACCTTACTCACCTGCTGTTTAGTCACTCAGTCATGTCAGACTCTTTGCAACCCCATGGACTGCAGCACTCCAGGTTTCCTTGTTCTTCCCAAGCTCCTGGAGCTTGCACAAACTCATGTCCATTGAGTTGATGATGCAATCAAGTTCTCTGTCATCCTCTTCTCCTCCTGCCTTCAATCTTTCCCAGCATCAGGGACTTTTCTAATGAGTTGGCTCTTTGCATCAGGTGGCCAAAGTATTGGAGTTTCAGCTTTCAGCATCAGTCCTTCCAATGAATGCTGCTGCTGCTAAGTCACTTCAGTTGTGTCTGACTCGGTGTGACCCTATAGACAGCAGCCCACCAGGCTCCCCCGTCCCTGGGATTCTCCAGGCAAGAACACTGGAGTGGGTTGCCATTTCCTTCTCCAATACATGAAAGTGAAAAGTGAAAGGGAAGTCGCTCAGTCGTGTCTGACTCTTCGCGACCCCATGGACCGCAGCCTACCAGGCTCCCCCATCCATGGGATTTTCCAGGCAAGAGTACTGGAGTGGGGTGCCATCACCTTCTCCTCCAATGAATATTTAGGACTGATTTCCTTTAGGATGAACTGGTTTAATTTTCTTGCAGTCCAAGGGACTCTCAAGAGTCTTCTCCAACACCACAGCTCAAAAGCATCAATTCTTCGGCATTCAGCTTTCTTTATGGTCCAGCTCTCACATCCACACATAACTACTGGAAAAACCACAGCTTTTATACAAACCTTTCTTGGCAATGTCTCTGCTTTTTAATACACTGTCTCAGTTTGTCATAGCTTTTCTTCCAAGAAGCAAGTGTCTTTTAATTTCATGGCTGCAGTCACCAATTTGCAGTGATTTTGGAGCCCAAGAAAATAAAGTCTATCACTGTTTCCATTGTTTCCCCATCTTTTTCCCAGGAACTGAAGGGACTGAATGAGGTAATCTTTGTTTCTTGAATGGTTTTGAGCCAGCTTTTTCACTCTCCTCTTTCACTTTCATCAAAAGGCTCTTTAGTTCTTCTTCACTTTCTGCCTTAAGGGTGGTATCATCTGCATATCTGAGGTTATTGATACTTCTCCCGGCAATCTTAATTCCAGCTTGTGCTCCATCCAGCCTGGCATTTCTCATGATGTTCTCTGCGTATAAGTTAAATAAGCAGGGTGACAATATACAGCCCTGAAGTACTCCTTTCCCAATTTGGAATGAGTCTGTTGTTCCATGTCTGGTTCTAACTGTTGCTTCTTGACTTGCATACAGGTTTCTCAGGAGGCAGGTAAGGTGGTCTGGTATTCTCATCTCTAAGAACTTTCCACAGTTTGTTGTGATCCACACAGTCAAAGACTTTGGCATAGTCAACAAAGCAGAAGTAGATGTTTTTCTGAAATTCTCTGCTTTTTCTATGATCCAACAGATTTTGGCAATTTGATCTCTGGTTTCTCTGCCTTTTCTAAATCCAGTTTGACCATCTAGAAGTTCATGGTTCACGTACTGTTGAAGCCTAACTTGGAGAATTTTGAGCATTACTTTGCTAGCATATGAGATGAGTGCAATTGTGGAATAGTTTGAACATTCTTTGGCATTGACTTTCTTTGGGATTGGAATGAAAACTGACCTTTTCCAGTCCTGTGGCCTGGATTTTTCAAATTTGCTGGCATATTGAGTGCAGCACTTTCATAGCACCATCTTTTAGAATTTGAAATAGCTCATCTGGAATCCCATCACCTCCACTACTACTACTACTAAGTCACTTCAGTCGTGTCCGACTCTGTGTGACCCCATAGACGGCAGCCCACCAGGCTCCCCCATCCCTAGGATTCTCCAGGCAAGAATACTGGAGTGGGTTGCCATTTCCTTCTCCAATGCATGAAAGAGAAAAGTGAAAGTGAAGTCGCTCAGTCTGTCCGACTGTTAGCGACCCCATGGACTGGAGCCCACCAGGCTACTCCGTCCATTGGATTTTCCAGGCAAGAGTACTGGGGTGGGGGGTGCCATAGCTATGTTCATAGTGATGCTTCCTAAGGCCCCCTTGCCTTCTCGCTCCACAATGTCTGGCTCTAGGTGACTGATCACACCGTCATGGTTATCTGGGTCATGAAGATCTTTTTTGTATAATTCTTCTGTGTATTCTTGCCACCTCTTCTTAATATCTTCTGCCTCTGTTAGGTCTATACCATTTCTGTCCTTTATTGTACCCGTCTTTGCATGAAATGTTCCCTTGGTATCTCTAATTTTCTTGAAGAGATCTCTAGTCTTTCTCATTCTATTGTTTTCCTCTATTTCTTTGCATTGATCACTTAGGAATTCTCTCTCATCTCTCTTTGCTGTTCTTTGGAACTCTGCATTCAGATGGGTATATCTTTCGTTTTCTCCTTTGCCTTTGCTTCTCTTCTTTTCTCAACTATTTGTAAGTCCTCCTCAGACAACCATTTTTCCTTTTTGCATTTCTCTTTCTTGGGGATGGTTTTGATCATTGCCTCCTGTACAATGTTACGAACCTCCGTCCATCATTCTTCAGGCACTCTGTCTCACCTGTAGGGGGTAATAATAGTAACAACTACATCATCAGAAAATTCTTAAGTTTTATATAAATAAACAGGCTCTTAACTCAGCACCTAGTCTATTACAAGCACTCAATAAATGTTTACTCTATAGTTGTTGTTTGGGCTTAAGGTACATGGTTGCTTTTATTCCATAAAATCTCTTTCCCAAGAGAAACCTGTTATAAACAGTGTGAGAATTTTATTAAAACTAGAGAATTCTCAGGATTTGCAAGCGGGAAATTAGTCATACTTAGATCACATTTTCTAAGTTCAGGGTTGTTATCAGGGGATTTGGTGTGTCAAAATACCTAAATATGGAACTCAGTTCCCTATGAAAGACTTCCTACCCACTTATACACAAGAGGGAGGGAAATGACATAGGCACACACTAGACTGTTTGGAAGTAGGGAGGTGTCATGTCCTGAAGATATTTTTAGGTTATGCTTTGAGGGACATTTTCATAATTCTTACTAAAAGCTTCATAAAAGCTCAACATAATGAAATAAAAATCACATTCTTACTTTTTTGTTATGTAAAAACAAGAATTCATCATGGCCATCAGACCCAAATAGAAATACTATAGCTCATACAGTAAGGAATCTGCCTGCAATGCAGGAGACCCAGGTTCTTTCCCTGGATTGGGAAGATCCTCTGAAGAAGGGAATGACAACCCACTCCAGCATTCTAGCCTGGAGAACTCCATGGACAGAGGAGCCTGGTGGGTCACAGTCCATGGGGTCGCAAAGAGTGAGACACGGCTGAGCAACTAACTCTACTACGAGCAACTAACTCTACTACTGCTACTATTGTTATTTCAGGCCATCACATTTGTCCACGCACAGAATTATATCAATTTTAAAGAGCTTAAATGATTTAGGATAGCTCGGTTCTTGATTTCTGGGAAAATATTATCCTATTGGTGAACAGCAATGTGTTCTTAACTCAACCACTTTCTTTGAGATTATTGAAAAGCTTTTTGATAATTGGAGACCAAGGTATAAACACCAAAGTGAAAATTTTGATCATTCACATGTTGCACTCACCTTATATAATTTTTTAGAAATATATTGTGTATTCATTTATGTTTGCTTCAAGAAAAAAAATGTTCACCCGACAAATATTTGCATGCTCATCTGTGATACATATTGCCACTGGAGCTGCAAACACAAGAGAACGTAAAGATTTAGTGCCTGCACCCCGGCTCTTGGGCTTCCCTGGTGACTCACAGTAAATCATCTGCCTGAAATGGAAGAGACCTGGGATCGATCCCTGGGTCGGGAAGATCCCCTGGAGAAGGAAATGGCTACCCACTCCAGTATTCTTGTCTGGGAAATCTCATGGACAGAGGAGCCTGGAGGGCTACCTTGCATACCAGTGGGAGAAATAGACAGTGTGCATGGAAAAACCCTTTTGAAAAAGATTACTGTAGAGTGTGATGAGAGGAAAATAAGAAGAGTAATGTGATAGAAAATAACTAGATGGGGGGAGTGGCTTCTTAAGATAGAATGTTGGCATTTGAGACAAAATGTGAAAAAAGAGAAAAATGATGCCAGTGATATGAAGAAATGAATTGAACCGAATCTTTAACATCATTGTGTTCTAGATAGACAAAAACTGTCCCAGGATGAACCACCTAGAAATCCTAGATTGTGTATAATAAACATCCTTTTAAATCTAGGGCTGAACTTAGTAATCATAATCATAGGACAATCTCAGAGGCAGAAAATGGAAGGATCTGAAACAAAAATGACAATCTCTGCTTCTTGATAGTGTTTTGACCACTAAAAAATTAATGCACTTATCAGCATGCCTGAGTTTCAATTATCATCTTGAAAATTATTTACTATTTGTGGGGTTCTTTGTTTCTGTGTATCCAAGTTCCAATCAGTATTATTTTCCTTCCGCCTAAGGACTTCCACTGCACTTCTTACTGTGCAAAATTCCTAGTGACATTTTGTTAAATAAAAATTGCTATTTATTGATAGCCTTATTTTTTCATTTTTTTAACATAGGCTTAATTTTTTAAGAGCAGTTTTAGATTTACAGTAAAGTAGATAGAACAGAGAATTTTCCATGTCCTCTGCCCCCACATAAGCATAGCCTCCCCCACTATCACCATCATATACCAGTGGTTCACTTTTTACAGCTAATAAACTGATATAATACATCATTTTCACCCAAACTCCATCACTTACATTAGGATTATTGTTACTGTCTACCTATGGCAAGTGATTCTTGCTTTCCATTTATAGTAATGACTCAAATTTTCTTTCTAAAATAAACATATTTTGGTTATATAAACTAATTTTAAAATTTTTATTGTTATTATAAAGGGTAATGCAAATATGGCAACAATTATGACAACAGTTTGCTAGCAAATGAAGTTGGAGGAACTCTAACTAGGTGATCTCTGAGGTCCCTGCCAACTCAGAACTTCTACAGTTCAATTTGATGTCAGGTCAAGTATGGTCCTTTAAAGCACTGTGTATGAACTGTAAGATCAGAAGTAGGAAAAAAAGCCAACACATACATCTGCAAAACGTATATGTGCATTATTCATAAATAAATGAGCAAAGCTATAAATTTCTCTCAAAAGAAAATGAAAACTACTATTTTAGATAATCATTGTTCATTCTGAATTCCTGGTTATGTAACATGGGATATGAAGTTTACTGTAAATAGAGTGTGAAATTGAGATAAAATAAAATATTCTGACAGCTTCATTTTTTAACCTGAATGTTTAATGTCAATCACTGAGATTTAAATTCTGCTTTAGTAAGAAATGTCCTGGAATGAATTTTGCTAATAATATAAGGTCCTAACTCAGTAAGGAATTGGTCTAGGAAATTATTTTTTAACCAGATGAACAATTGGCTTAAGATCTCTCTCCTTTGTGCTCAATGCTTGGCTCATTTCCATTTGGGGGAACATGTATATTATTTCCGTTTGTCATCGATGAACTTCTCTTTCATTTGAATTTAGTTAAATTCAGTAAATGTTTCTTTGGCTGCACCTATTCCTCCCCCACCCCTTTTCCTTGCTCAATTTGATAAATCTCAGCATTTTTGAAAGAAAGATCAAGTTTATATGGTCTATTTGCACCAAATGTTAGCAGCCACACCCCAACACTGCACTTCTCCGGATGCTGTGAGAAGGAATCTGAGATCTTGTCTGAAATTACCAAGGTGACACGTTCACATTTCAGAGGTGGTATTTAATCACACCCCCAAAATTAAGCATTTGAAATTCTGTAAAGTGAAATGGAAGTCACTCAGTCATGTCTGACTCTTTGTGGCCCCATGGACTATAGAGTCATGGAATTCTCCAGGCCAGAATACTGGAGTGGGTAGCCTTTCCCTTCTCCAGGAGATCTTTCCAACCAAGAGATCGAACCGGGGTCTCCCACATTGCAGGCAGATTCTTTACTAGCTGAGCCACAAGGGAAGCCCAAGAATACTGGAGTGGGTAGATTATCCCTTCTCCAGTGGATCTTCCCAACCCAGGAATCGAACCAGGGTCTCCTGCATTGCAGGCGGATTCTTAACCAACTGAGATTTTTTTTTAAAATACAATCATTTTTGGAAAAAGGATAACAGTACTCATTCTAAGACTGAGGAAAATTATGTAAACTTTTAGGGCTTGTACCCACTACCAAGCAAGAAAGGGAATGCAGATGGCCATATGCTCATGGTCGACTGACAGTTGCGCTGTTGTGCATGTCTTCCGATAATTCAGCCTGTTATAATCAGTATAGAATAGTTATGAACCTTTAATGGGCTTCTCAGATGGTAAAGCGTCTGTCTACAATGCAGGAGACCTGGGTTCGATCCCTGGGTTGAGAAGATCCCCTGGAGAAGAAAATGGCAATCCACTCCAGGACTATTGCCTGGAAAATCCCATGGACAGAAGAGCCTAGTAGGCTACAGTCCATGGGGTCGCAAAGAGTCGGACACGACTGAGCGACTTCACTTCAATGGGCTTCTAGCTGCCTGAGTTTACTTGGAGAAGCCCCTGTAGTTAGTGTGTATCCACTGTGTGCTCTCCTGGGCAAGTCTAGGTTTAGAGATCAGATTGCAACCTTTTCCCACAGGCCACCCTTGCTACTCATGCCTAACTTCCTGCCTAACACAGGAATTTTGAATGAAATTGATCAAGTATCTTAAATTGTATTTCCCAGGAACAGACCTTGAAGAGAGCAGCAGACAGATGAATTTTGGAATGCTCTCCAGAGAAAAGTCTACATCCATGTGTAAGGAGCAGGGAAAGACAAGATTAGACAGAGGAGATGGTCCCCTCCCAAATGTGTTTACAACTGAGAGCAGTCTACAGGAAACCCTGAAGCTGGGATGGTCTGTCAGGCTTAGTGCAAATGGAGGCAATGAGTAGGTTTTTGTAGCTCTCTATCATCGCATCCTTGGGGTACTCACTGGGAAAGGGTATAACCTTGGCAAGACAATTCCAGACCTGAGGACAGTCCTCACTGGAAGCCCTCAATACTCTCTACAGCCAGTGCACAATGATCAAGGAAGCATTCCAGTGTCCACTCACTGAGTTACCTTATTCTTCATTGTCAACTGAGAAATACACTCTTGCTTTTTGTTTACAGTCATTAACGCCCTTCTCTTCCATGCTATTAGTTTTCGATGAGCTTATGGAGAAACGTTTGCGTGAGTCTCTCCCCATTTCTGTACATTTGGCTCTCTGAGCAAAGAGCTCTGGCACCTGGATTGATAGTTGATCAATTACGAACCCTCAAGTTAAGAGACTTCTAGAGAGATACAGAGCTTCATTTTCCTAGAGCTGGTGGTTTACGTTCCAGGATGGTGACACCAACTCCTCTACTCAGAGAATATTTTAATTTATTTATAATCTAGAGCAAAGTTCTCTTCCATCCATCTCTCTCTCTCCTCTCTCTCCCTGGAGAAAAGGTGGCAGATGTGTGCTACCGTGTTAATTTTGAGCCTCCTCTCCTGTGGTGCAAACCTCACTACATCTGCAGTGTGCACTAGGAAATTGGGGCAGACTGAGGAAATGGATGCAAAGAAATGGTCTGATCCCTAATCTAGAGCACCTGTGTGTGTGTGTGTGTGTGTCTGTGTGTGTGTGTGTGTGTGTCTGTGTGTGTGTGTATAACTGCCAGGCAAACAAATGGAAAGTCAAGCTTGTCAAGAACCCTCCTTCACCAAGTGTTAGCAGCAGTTGTTTTTTAGTCAGTGCGTTGTGCCCAACTCTTTTACCTAGAGTGTGATAGAAACTGCCACATCTCCATATTGTAGTTATCCAGATCTTTCCACTTGGGACTTAACAGGTAGGGCTACCTGAATCGAGAGTATGCATCTAATTATGAACTAGGCAGTTTTAACAATAACATATTCATTTGTGGCTTCCCTGGTGGCTCAGTAAAGAACCTGCAATGCAGGAGACCTGTGTTCAGTTCCTAGGTTGGGAAGATCTGCTGGAGGAGGGTATGACAACCCACTCTAGCATTCTTTCCTGAGAAATCCCATGGACAGAGGAGCCTGGCAGGCTACAGTCCATGGGGTTGCAAAAGAGTTGGACACAACTAAGCAACTTTACAGACACACACACATTAATTTACAGAATATTTAGTGTGCCCACAGCTCTACCCCAAACACATACAAACTCTTAATATATGGGATATACACTAGGGGCAGTGAGGTTCCCCGGAAAAGTTCAGTCTCATGCCTACACTCTTAGTAATGTCTTAACCATCTACAGTGAAACCCTTGATGCCAGAGATGTACCGGAGGCTGAAGTCTCAAAAGAAGGCAGAGCCCTGGATGAGTTCTCCAGCCCTCCTGGCAGCAGTGGGGAGAGCATGGACAGTTGGTCCCAGCTCGCCAATGAGGAGGACAACCCAGACGACACAAGCAGCTTCCTGCAGCTCAGTGAGCGATCCATGAGGTACCTGCTCTTTAACTGACTTCCCAGGGAAATAAGTCTCAGCGCAGATTCCAGAAATGCACTTTAAATCATTCTCTTCAAAGGACCCCTAATAAGAATAAAAAGGAAAGCTCCTGCTAGTACCAAGTGCTTGCCTGTCATGATTTGTGCTGAGAGCTCTTAACGTCCAGTTATGGTTTCCATCAGCTCAACCAAGGTTGAGAGTCGTCCGTGTTCCCTTCTCTGCAGGCTCCAGCTAGTGCATTCAATTATGTGACAACTGTGAGGTTGGTTTGCTTGTTTTAATGAATTGCTATTACAGCGGGTGTGTTTGATACTTTCTTTCTGGTTCGTTTGTATTTCAGATGCAAGACAGGCTGGGTTTACATGAGGCAAGTGTTTTTACACTGTGTTGTGGTTTTTGGACTGACTGTTCCTCCCTTTCTCTGCTCTGCCCTGCCCTCTGTATTGTTGCTCTAGAAAGCTAGACAGGAGCTTAGAGAGATTAGATTTAGGAGAACCTAAGCCACTCAGGAGACATAAACTAAAAACTAGTCCTCAGTGAGGTGAAAATAAAAAAATCTTCATGTTTCTATCCCAAATCTTACTTGATACCAGGCCAGCAAGTCTAAGGACTTTCCAGAAAGATCAATTGGAAAGTGGCTTCAGTTGCATCTGAGTATGCCTCCTGGAAAGGTTTTTCTTTTTTTCCTGCAGTTCAGTCTGTTTAGACTTAGAAAATGTCACAGTGTTAAATGATTTATCGAAAATTTCAAACACTGGTGGAAATGTTGCAGTATAGCAATAAAAAGCAAAGAGAATTTGAATCTTTGGGTTTATCATAAGTTTATACAGTTAATTACCTCCAGCATAGAGTCATCAAATTTCAATCAGTGAATACATTCAGTACCCTCACGTGAAACCCAAGACAAGAATTTGAAATGAGGGGGTTCAGTTGTTTATTCATAGAACTCCAGAGGGAAGACCATTCCGTTACACAACACCCCAGCACACATCCTTAGAAAACCTTACTTGCAAGAGAAGTCATTGGAAATTAGAGAAGGTATGAGGACACTCGGTGAGTTTGGTGAAACTGGATACATTCCATTGTGCAAGTACACACAGAACCTAAAAATGGGCTCAACTCTTCTGTGTTTCAGTAAATAGATTCCAGGCTAGTAACTAGACCATATGTTGATTGTGCAACCTACAAAAATGATACAATATATAATTCCTCCTTCTCTACACACAAAGTATCAGATGCGGCTCCTTCTCAAAGATTTTAAGATAAAGGAGATATAAAACTTTGACATTATCCATCTTTGTACTTACAAATTCTGTAGCCCCTTAGGAAAAAAAAAATAAAAGAGACGAGTGCATATCCTATGGAATATGCCTCAGAAAAATCTCCTGAATGGCAAAGGGAAAACCCTACTGGTTTCTATCAAAAGCCAAGAAGCAAGAAGATCTCCCCCAAGCTAGCATTCTCAGAAGTATCTTAGTGTCTGGAGGTATACCCAAGAAGCCTATTGCTGATAGATAAACATCCTCACTGTTACTAGAATGGGGAAGAAAGGGGTTATGCTGATTGTCATCCACCAGGTGTGATCCACCAAGTCTGAGCCCACTGCAGAAATTACAAAATACTGATGATGAGGATGATGGTGGTGAGTCAAAAGGGTCTTTCATTGTGTTTTCCCCTGATTTGGTCAGAAATAAACATCAATATAGGGGTCCTAGACACAAAGCAATATTCTCCTGGGGATCAAAGGAAGGACCTCTTAGAATGGTGGAACATCGGTGTCGGCAGTGTGGCCAGGTGGCGGAGACTGGCATTAATATGTAAACTTTTGCTTTGTCAGCAATGGCAACAGTAGTGCCACTAGCAGTCTTGGCATTATGGACCTGGACATTTATCAGGAAAGCATGCCATCTTCTCCCATGATTAAGTAAGTAGCCACTGAGATGCAGTGATTGTGAGCCTGCTACTCTGACTCCATCTGGCTATCCATTTTGATCATTCAGGTTGTGCCCGACCACCGGCTTCATCATGTCTGTCCTACCAAGGTTCCCGGAGACGTGTGGTTTCATGTCACTGGAGTAAGAACTCAGGCATGCCGTAGCCTCACCCTACCATCAACTGCTTTCTATATTTCAAGTCTATCCCTTATACTATAATCGTTTTGGATAAAGCTTATCCATATATTCAGACATATGTGTCATTTTACCTAGATGGATACAGAGAACCAAAAATCCATTTAAATTGTACCATACCAACCAACAAAGACTGTTGTTCAATAGAATATAGTGTGAGAGGCTTTTCCTTTTCTTGTAGACACCTGAGATTATTGCCATTAATGAGTCTAATACCAAATGGCACTATGATGGAGATAACATCATCTGCTCCCCACATTATGAGGCCCTTCTAAAATACCAAGGGAAAAAAAGTACAATAAGTAAGGCATGAAATATGCTACATAAAGGGAGAGCAACGTAAGGTCAGGACTTCATCTAGAATTTGTGATTGTTCTGGAAAATTAAATGAACCAAAAGCTATTTTTGACCATTATGACATTATTTGGAGATTTCTGAAATTTCAGAAAAATAAAAGTGAGATATAGGGCTAAAGCTTCTCCCTGTTCTATTTTTTGGATTATTATCCATATCAAAAGCACTTTTATTTCACTATTTAATCAGTATCCTGCCTGCGGGAATATTCCTCAGTGATTAAAAGTTGCAGTGCATCCTTTCCTGTGCCTCAAAGCCATAATTCGCAGGTAGAGATGAACATAAACATTATCTTGGGTCTGTTTTGTTTTTGAAAGGAGACAAAACAAAGAAAACTACTTTGGGGTAAATTTATTTTTCTCCTTCAGACAACACTTGTTCAGTTGTCCATCTTTCTCCCCAGTATGAGTCTAGGACCCCACAGAATACAGAAAGAGAAAACCAAGACCATCTTTACTACCCCTGTTAGCATCCTGCAGCTTCATAACAGCAGAAACTGTATCTAGTAGCTCATTGCACTTATGTTCCTTGGATAGAGATCTACTGAAAAATATAGACCCTTTGGGAAATTGGCCATTCTTCCACAAACAAATAGGTGTTCGTGAAAGAACGATTGTCCTTTCTCTGGACGTTAGGAATACAATGGAATTTACTAGCCAGATTTTAGCAGTAACAGAATATAAGGAAGAATCCTCCCACATAAAGAGACACATTTTTAAGAGCACCAGCTGTTTAATTTCTAGACAGGACAAAAATAATGGCACAATGATGAGTTTCCCAAGATGGCCACTTGCTTTCAGCTGTTGAAACATATACTCTAATTTTAAAATCATTTACTAAACCTTCCCACTATTTGCAAGGCTCCCTAATAAGTACTCACTATAATGAAAATACCTCAGATATTCAACATGCCTATATTTAATGAGATCCTTACTTTGGTTTTCAGAGTTGGACACGACTGAGTGACTGAACTGAACTGAACTCACTTCGGTTATGAATCTCTAGTTCTAAACAACCCCCAGCCTGCTAATTCCCAATAAAAAGAAAAAAAAAAAAAAAAGAAGAAAGTTTTCAACTAATTGAGATATTTTGTCATACAACTTAAGATCTAAAGTTTGTGATTGTATTTTTCCTCATTTCAGGTCAAAGAACCAGATATATGTAGAAAAATATTTTCTCAGACTAAAATGCAAATTTATGTTGCTATCATGCTATAGAAAAATAATCAGTCTTGAGATGGAAATACAAGATCCTTTAAATGACAAATGCAGAAGAAAGATAAATCCTCCAATCGCATATAGTCACCTACTAAATATTTTCTTGACTATTAAAACCTGTGAGGGTTTGTAGAAGGGAGGTTGAGAAGAATTGAAAATTGCATCTCTCAGAGTCTCCCACACCTATCATCTCAACTAAAACCATGAAGTTTATCTGGCCTTTTTTTTAGGGGCAAGAGTATCTATTTCAGACCCAGTAGTCTGACATAACAGACATGTTAGTACTTCTCTAGTATTCGTTTATTCCACAAAAACCATAAATATATTTCAAGAGCTTTTAAATCAGTAAGACCCATCACTTCATCTTCGATTCACAGCTTGTTCTTCCTAAACATTACCAACCATATACTGTTGTTTTCTCCCAAAGTGAATTGATAGAAGAAAAGGAGATTCTTAAAGAACAGGCAGAAACCATGGAGGGTAAGCCACTTTCCCATAATTTTGAGACACAATTTGCCTATGATCTTCCCATGGAAAGTGTTGTAAAGTGGTTATGTCTGTGTTCAGAACATGCCTCTGGAACGCCAGTGGGAACAGCCAGCCCCCAGGGGAGCCTGCTGGTGATCAACTTTGACCTGGAGCCAGAGTGTCCTGACACTGAGCTGCGAGCCACTCTGCAGTGGATAGCTGCGTCTGAACTCGGTATCCCCACCATCTACTTTAAGAAATCTCAAGAAAACAGAATCGAAAAGGTACCTTGACCCCTGTTTGGATGTCATAAGGCTTTGTGTTTTTATCCCTGCTTGAAACTGAGTAAACGTCCAGTTGGCCCATTTGAATGTTTTTGTTCTTGACTTTTCACCTTAGAATTTTGATTAGAACTTTGAAGCCTTCCACCTGCATAAATATAATTATGACAACTCTTGACTGGCAGTTTGTTTCCATTAGTTGGGGATGATGAGAAAGTAAATTGAGGAAATGGAATATTTTCAAAGAGTCTGTTATCTTTCAGTGTGTTTCCTTGCTCTTGAATTGACCTCTTCCTATATTCATTTAAATTAAAAGTAGAGAAGCAAAGATTTGATATATACTAGACCAAAGTGAGGTCACACTGATAATTAAAACAAACTGTCATGGTGTCAAAGAGAAGGCATTTTTCATTCCTTATGGAACAGATCTGAATTGGATGGATTTTCTCATTATTATTCTCCACCTACCAAAAATATAAAGCTAAGGAATAGATCTTTGACCAACATCAAAATCAATAGCAACTGTCACCCTAATTCCTATTCTCTAAGACCAATCACTTACTATTATAGAATATCAATTATTAAGGTTAAAACAAGAATTCAACTACCAGTGACTTCCCAGGTGGCTCAGTAGTCAAGAACCTGCCTACCTCAGTAGTAAATCTCAGTAGTAAAGAATGCAGGAGATGCAAGAGACATGGATTCCATCCCTGGGTCAGGAAGGTCTCCTGGAGAAGTCCAGTATTCTTGCCTGGACAGAGAAGCCTAGCAGACACGGTCCAGGGGGTCACAGAAAACTGGATATGACTGAACACCAATGTTTTTGAGCTCAATTTCCATAATTTAAAAGTATACTTTTAAAATAATTAAAAATAATGTTGCTATATTGGTTTTCTATTTCTGTGCTACAAATTTGCTAACTTAAAACAGCAGCACCCAGGTCTGCTGTTAGAAGTTTGGGTGAATTCCATTCTCTCTACTGAGGGACTTACAAGGCACAAATCAACTTGCCAGCCTGACTTGGCACTTATCTGGAAGCCACAGAGAGAAATAAGCTTCCACACTTGTTTTGTTGTCCTGACTCAGTTCCTTGGGGTTGTAGGACTGAAGTCCCATTTCCTTGCTGAAGTCCACTCTCAGCTTCTGAAAGTTGTACAGTTTCCTGTCATGTGGTCCCTTTGTGCCCCCACGCTGTTAGTTTCCATTACTTCTTCTGCACTAGCCAGACAAAACTCTGCTTTTAATGGGCTCGTTCAACCAAATTGCACAGATTCAGTTCACCAGATAGTCTGCCTTTTGACTAACTCAAAAGTAACCGAAGAATCCCTTTTTCCATTTAAGATATGCCCTAATAAGAGCATTAATTGTCTCATCCTATTCATGGTACTGAGGATTAGAGCAGAAGGTTTGAGGAGCTAATTTAGGATACTGCCTATCATTACCACTGTGCATTTTTTTAATGTTTTATTATTATAAAGTATTTCCACATACTCATTATACTTGTTTCTCAACATCCCTGTGAGAAGAGCAGAATGGATATTATCATTCCTTTTATACTGATGAACAAGTAAGGACTCAGAGAGGTTGGTCCATGAGAGTCCTCAGATAATGATGGCTGAGCCTAGTCCTAGAACCTCACTATTTCTACATATACTTCTCGATAGTTTATCTCTCTTAAGTTAAATTGCCTCGGAGTTACAATCTAGATTTTCTTAAAAGGTGTAACTGCATTTTAATTTTTATTGCCAAAATCTAGCATATTGAAACATCCTGAGATGAGAGGTCCTTTACTCTCTGGCTCAGGCTTAGGTACACGGTAGTTAGAATAGCAGCTCGCTCTCTTTCTCTCTCTCTCTCTCTCTCTCTCTCTGTCTCTGCCTCCCTAGACAATGGTCTTGGCTACTGGAAAAATTGAGAAGACTTAGTTTATTTTCCATACACTCGGCCACTTCAGCTTCTCTTTCTAGCCAGTGATTCATGTTTCTGTTTATGCCTAGGACTGCCTACAGTTCTGTCTTCTCTAATTCTAGATACTATCCCATACTTGGCACACCTTTATTTTCAAGGTGATGAATGGTTCACTATAATGGTTCACTATAAGTTCTCCTCCCACCTTACCATCCCGCCAGCCAGTGCAAAGGGTGCAGTGATAGAGTGCTTCAGTTTTGCCTCCTCCCTCTTGCCACACATAATCCCAAGACCCCCTGCCAGGGGGAGGAGAACAAAGACATTTTTAGCCAGAGTTCTTGGTTTCCTGGAAAAATGAAAGGCAGGTTGGGTTCTAGTTTTATCCCCAGCCTCTTCCTGAATAAAAGCATTGCATGGTGTATTTTAGATTATTTCTTAATGAAACAGATTTTTATGTTGTTGTTCAGTTGCTCTGTGTCCAGCTCTTTGGGACCCCGTGGAGTGCAACATGCTAGGCTCCTCTGTCTTCTTCTCTCTCCCATAGTTTGCTCACATTCACGTCCCATTGATTTTTATACAGTCCATTTTGAAGCAGCAGTGTAACACTCTATCTGAATACATGTCTAATAAATTTTTGTTTAGATGAAAGGACACGGAATATGTCACTAACACCTTAATTATATAAATAATGCTTTGACATGATATTTATTTCTCCCCAGTGATTTTCAGTTATCAAAGGGGATACCTGTCTTTGCTCATAACAATTTTTCTGTAAGGATAAATGTTCCATTAGTATGTCAAGATACATTAAATGATGTTTCACTCATATTTAGCATCACCGCAAGGGACTTATTTTTAAGAAATATAATTTTAGGGATTGAATCATCTTTTTTTCTGAGTCAGTTAAAATTCTCTACAGGTAATGTCCTCTCCATAAAAGGGCACTGCCTATGCCCAGTTCTGTGACAGGACTGGTGAAATAAAGCCAACCCTTATGTAGAATTTTGATATCCTGTCTTTTATTTGGAGCCCTCATTCTGACTATTTTTTAATCGATCAGGAAGTTAAGTGGCCATTTTCAAGTGGTATGAAAGAGAGACTACGGCTTCCCACCCAGGAGGCTGTGTCACTTGAAAGCAGCAGGGTCTCATTAGCTCCTCATCAGCTTGGAAAAGGTGAAAGAAGTGTCTCTGTTAAGTTCAGCAAGCAAAAGGCAAAGGAGAAAAGCCAAGATATACCCACTGAATGCAGAGTTCCAAAGAACAGCAAGGAGAAGTAAGAAACCCTTCTTCAGTGATTAGTGCAAAACAATAGAGGAAAACAATAGAATGAGAAAGACTAGAGATCTCTTCAAGAAAATTAGAGATTATGAAGGGAATATTTCATGCAAAGATGGACACAGTAAAGGACAGAAATGGTATGGACCTAACAGAAGCAGAAGATATTAAGAAGAGGTGGCAAGAATACACAGAAGAACTATACAAAAGGGATCTTAATGACCCAGATAACAATGAAGATGTGATCACTCACCTAGAGCCAGACATCGTGAAGTGAAAAGTCAAGTGGACTTTAGGAAGCATCACTATGAACAAAGCTAGTGGAGGTGATGGAATTCCAGCTGAGTTATTTCAAATCCCAAAAAATGATTGTGTTAAAGTGCTGCACTCAATATGTCAGCAAATTTGGAAAACTCAGCAGTGGCCACAGGACTGGAAAAGGTCAGTTTTCATTCCAATCCCAAACAAGGGCAATGCCAAAGAATGTTCAAAGACCACACAATTGCACTCATCTCATACACTAGCAAAGTAATGCTCAAAATTCTCTAAGCTAGGCTTCAGTCGTATGTGAACCAGGAACTTCCAGATGTTCAAGCTCGTTTTAGAAAAGGCAGAGAAACCAGAGATCAAATTGTCAACATCTGTTGGATCATAGAAAAAGCAAGAGAATTCCAGAAAAACATCTACTTTTGCTTCATTTACTATGCTAAAACCTTTGACTGTGTGGATCACAACTGTGGAAAGTTCTGTGGAACTGTGGAAAATTCTTAAAGAGATGGGAATACCAGACCACCTTACCTGCCTCCTGAGAAACCTGTATGCAGGTCAAGAAGCAACAGTTAGAACCAGATGTGAAACAACAAACTGACTCCAAATTGGGGAAAGAGTACATCAAGGCTGTATATTGTTGCCTCCTTATTTAACTTATAATGCCATCATGAGTAATGGCAAGCTGGATGAAGCACAAGCCAGAATCAAAATTTCCAGGAGAAATATCAATAACCTCAGATATGCAGATGACGCCACCCTTATGGCAGAAAGCAAAGAAGAACTAAAGAGCCTTTTGATGAAGGTGTAAGTGAAGAGTGAAAACCCTGGCTAAAAACTCAACATTCAAAAAACTAAGATCATGGCATCTGGTCCCATCACTTCCTGGCAAATAGATGGGGAAACAATGGAAACAACAAGAGACTTTATTTTCTTATGCTCCAAAATCACTGCAGATGGTGACTGCAGCCATGATATTAAAAGACACTTACTCCTTGGAATAAAATCTTTGACAAACCAAGACAGAGTATTAAAGAGACGAGACATTACTTTGCCAACCAAGGTCCGTCTAGTCAAAACTATGGTTTTTCCAATAGTCATGTATAGATGTGAGAGTTAGACCATAAAGAAAGCTGAGCACTGAAGAATTGATGCTTTTGAACTGTGGTGTTGGAGAAAACTCTTGAGAGTCCCTTGGACTGCCAGAAAATCAAACCAGTCAATCCTAAAGGAAATCAGTCCTGAATATTCATTGGAAGGACTGATGCTGAAGCTGAAACTTCAATACTTTGGCCACCTGATGCTAAGAGCCGACTCATTGGAAAAGACCCCGATGCTGGGGAAGATTGAAGGCGAAAGGAGAAGGGGACGACAGAGGATGAGATGGTTGGATGGCATCACTGACTCGATGGACATGAGTTTGAGCAAGTTCTGGGAGATGTCATGATTGAATACAGAAGCATCTCATCTGTCCCACCACTGCTTGTGAACTTGGCCTTGGAGTGGAAGGACACCTAATATCAGCTTATAACTACCTGCAGTCTTATTTCAGTTCAAAAGATGAATTCCAAACACTCTGGGTGCCCAATGTACTGTCACTCCTCTCCAGTAAATGACACCTTTATTCTCAGGCTTTCTCTTTTAGTGTTCCATCTAATTATTAAAATGCTAGGTGCACTTGAACATCATACATTCAGGACATTCATCAAAAGTTTATCAAATATGTACAACATACCAATGTTTTTTGAGGCTCTGGGGACACAGAGAACAAAAAAGCAAGATGTTCTATCCTTTGGGAGTTCATATTCCAGGTTAGGAAGGGCCCAGGGCAGGGAGAAGGTAAACCAAAGGAGGCTCAGCTTGTAAAGACCAAACTTGAAATGTAATGGGAGCTTATTCTGAATAAGGAAAGATGAGAAACACACTGAAACAGTGCTTTATGCCCTGTAAACCATGAGCCAAATGCAGAGAGTCACCTGGGACACTAACTTACAATTCACATCTTAGGCCCCTTCTTGGAGCTTCCTTTCTAAGAGTGGGGCCTAGAGATATGCATTTTTAACATATTTGTTCAAGTATGATGATTCTGATGAACACTAAAGTTTGAGACTCCATTCCATAAGAAATGGGCTTTCCATTTCACTCTAGTGGTAAAGAAGCTACCTGCCAATGCAAGAAACATTAAGAGATGTGGGTTCAATCCGTGGATTGGGAAGATCCCCTGGAGAAGAGCATAGAAACCCACTGCAGTATTCTTGCCTGGAGAATCCCATGGACAGAGGAGCCTGGAGGACCCCAGTCCATAGAGTCGCAAAGAGTCAGACATGACTGAGAAACTAACACTTCCATAAGAAATATCTTGAAGGAGTGACAGGATTTGAGGTGGCTTTTAAGTATGCTAAATTCCAAAGGAAAGGTTGCTGAGAATCACAGCACTTGAAAATCTAAAATACAGTTTATAAATTTAATTCACAGTGACCTTGACATCAGTTGTAACTGATTTACTATGAGGCCAGTCATCAGCTCATTCCGGCTCCCTGATTATTGAATTTAAATAGAAGTAAAAGAGCTGGAGAACAAATTTTAGATTTTCTTCCTCATCATTAAGCTCATTTGGGGAATTACATCCTTCTCTTGAGGGCAGTGCATAGAACAGAATGTCCTAAGAGGAAACAGACGTATACCTACCTTCCTAGGAAAGTGGGTGTCAGAAGAAGACTCGCTTCTCCTTTAATGCCTTACTCCTTTCCACAAGCAAAGTAGAGGAAAGAGAATGAGAGAGAAAATATCGATGGCATTTACTGTGAAGTTAACTTTCCCTAAAATACTACACTTAAAGTCTCAGTTTTGAAAACACTACCTGACAAAGGAAAAATAAAGAATTAAATATTGTCTTAGTCAGCTCGAGCTGCTTTAATAAAATGACATAGGCAGTGGCTTGAACAGCAGACATTTATTGCTTAGAGTTCTAGAGGCTAGAAAGTGTGAGATCAAAGTGCCAGTAGGTGCATTTCCTGATGAGGGACAGCTTCCTTTCTGTGCTGTCACATGGCAGAGAGCCAGCTCTGGTATCTCTTCATCTTCTCAGAAGGGCGTGAATTCCATCCTGGGAGCCCCATCCTCATGACCTGGGGGATGCTCTTAGGCCCAATGCTCAAGCTAATCAAATCAAACTCTTCTCTTGGGATGAACCAGGCTTTGGGGTTTTCTCAAGATCCCTGGGGAGTCCCAGGGTATAGCCAAGGCTGAGAATCTCGACTCCTACAGGCCATAGTTGCAGGAGCAATATAAAGACCAGCTCACTTGTGCTTAATGAAATGGACCGCCTTGGAACAAAAGAAGGTAGCTGCTTTCAGAAATCTACATTGAGTGTTTCCCAAAAAATCTAAACAATTTGCAACAACTCCAGTAGATTCCTTTCGATCCCTGTATCGGGAAAATCTCCTGGAGAAGGAAATGGCAACCGACTTCTGTATTCTTCCCTGGAAAATCACGGACAAATGAGACTGAGGGGATACAGTTCATGGGGTCACCAGGAGTCAGACACAGCTTAGCAACTAAACAACAACAACCCGTAGATCCCACCATATGATTTTATTTTTATCAGTGCCTTGGAAAGAAAAACTCAAATCCCTGACATCCTAAAGCTGATTAACAAGTCCATAGCGTGGACAGACACAGTGAAAGGTATAGGGACAGCTGCTGAATAGAACGCAGTTTTTAAAGATCATAGTAATGAGCTGCAAGTGTCCCTTTCTGGTTTATTTATAATCTTAGCTTCATTTTTGTCTAGAATTTTTTTTTTAATAAAGAAAGAAAAGAAAGTGTAAGACCTTCCTTACTCATCAACCCCACTGATGTCTCAAGGTCTTAATGTCTGAGATGAAGCCATCACAGACTAAAAGTATGCTATATTTAGTGGGAGCAGGTCATTTTTAAAAATCACTTTATTGGGATGTGCTTAGCTGCTCAGTCATGTCTAACTCTTTGCAACCCCATAGACTATAGCTCACCAGGCTCCTCTGTCTGTGGGGATTCTCCAGGCAGGAGTACTGGAGTGGGTTGCCATTTCCTTTTCCGATTTATTGGGATATCAACCTGAATTTAGAAGTCATGAGACAGATTCTAACATGTGGCCATTTCACAAACTACTGATAGAGTAGCCTAGTTGGTAGGACATTTTGACAATTTTGGTTCAGTTCACAACATCCTGTGGTCATCATCACAGACCACAGTGGGAAACCCTGCTTCAGTTCAGTTCAGTTCAGTCGCTCAGTCGTGTCCGACTCTTTGCGACCCCATGAATCGCAGCACGCCAGGCCTCCCTGTATATCACCATCTCCCGGAGTTCACTCAGACTCATGTCCATCGAGTCCATGATGGCATCCAGCCATCTCATCCTCGGTTGTCCCCTTCTCCTCCCGCCCCA
>SJYX01008913.1:83626-97506 GCA_006410675.1 Oreotragus oreotragus
CTTTCTTCAATTTAAGTCTGAATTTGGAAATAAGGAGTTCATGATCTGAGCCACAGTCAGCTCCTGGTCTTGTTTTTGTTGACTGTATAGAGCTTCTCCATCTTTGGCTGCAAAGAATATAATCAATCTGATTTCGGTGTTGACCATCTGGTGATGTCCATGTGTAGAGTCTTCTCTTGGGTTGCTGGAAGAGGGTGTTTGCTATGACCAGTGCATTTTCTTGGCAAAACTCTATTAGTCTTTGCCCTACTTCATTCCACATTCCAAGGCCAAATTTGCCTGTTACTCCAGGTGTTTCTTGACCCTGCTTCAGCAGGCCCAAAATACATGGAAAGTAGCTAATACCTTCCAGAAAGGTCTGAAGCAGACAGCCTTCTGGGAAGAGTTTAGCCAATATTGACATCTGCTCTGTAATTTTCATTCTCACTCAGAGATTACAATTGGGAATAAGATGGTGGCCCAGAAAACTAGAGTGTACAAAAAGAAAAAAAAGTGCCGAGACTGAGTTTATATTTCTTTGTACTTTATACTGCATCTTTATAAAACATGCTAAAGAAGAGAAAACGCCCTCAAGGGATAAGTCTGGTCTAAGACCGCTGCTGACCCAAGAGGAAAATCTTGACAAGAAGTCGATAAATTATTAATATGAGCCTCTCTCAGACCTCAGACACTTGATGTTCAAACCTTCTGCACTGGGAGCACCTTTCTCCAGTAAGCACTGGAAAAGTCTGATTAACAAAACCATGCAAAGACATCCAGCCTTTCTGCCCTGTTTCCCGAGGCTGCATGTTTTCCCACCTATTCCAAGAGAAAAACATGCATGCTTGGTACCTTTCATACATGCCAACATACCAGTAACAGCTCACAAAATTATTTTTATGCAGCTCCATGAATTTACTAATAACCAGAGTGTTATTAGTAGAGTGTTCCTCTTTCTGAGTGTTCCTCTTTCTGACAATATTTGTGTTCTGAGCAAAGTCTTAACCTAAAGGATTAAGTTCTCTAAAATTTCAGGAGTCTGACAGACAGAAAGCTCAACAGAATTATGAGGAACCGCTAACAGTCTGAAATTCTGTCACTGAGCCTGATGGAGTTGATTGGAGCTAACCTTCCAGGGCTGTTGTAATGACCAGTGAAGAGGGGTCCTGGGCACCCCAGCTCCACACCATGCATGCCCACTCCCAGTCACAGGTGATGAAACACCTGCCCCATGACCATCTCTGACTACAGCTCACAAAATTATTTTTATGCAGCTCCATGAATTTACTAATAACCAGAGTGTTATTAGTAGAGTGTTCCTCTTTCTGAGTGTTCCTCTTTCTGACAATATTTGTGTTCTGAGCAAAGTCTTAACCTAAAGGATTAAGTTCTCTAAAATTTCAGGAGTCTGACAGACAGAAAGCTCAACAGAATTATGAGGAACCGCTAACAGTCTGAAATTCTGTCACTGAGCCTGATGGAGTTGATTGGAGCTAACCTTCCAGGGCTGTTGTAATGACCAGTGAAGAGGGGTCCTGGGCACCCCAGCTCCACACCATGCATGCCCACTCCCAGTCACAGGTGATGAAACACCTGCCCCATGACCATCTCTGACCTTGCTCTTTGCCCACTACCATGGCACCAGTTCAGGCTCAGCCTTTGCCTAGATTCTCAGCCTTGACTCATTTTTTGGAGCATCCTGTCAGTAGGGAATTATTGAGTAAGCAGCCCCAAGATGTGCCTGGTGATTTTTTAATGGTGTATGTGCAAATATGTAAAACTCAAGGATGAATATTTAGACAAGGTTCAGCTTCAATGATTCTGGATGTCACTCCATATTTCAAGGAGTCTTCTTGATCATTTTGAATGCACTTGATATATTTGACTCACATTTGGGTGTTCCTCCTTCTGCAAATATTTATTGAGTCCCTAGTAGGTGCAGGCACAAGATATTGGGTTGGCCAAACAGTTCATTCACGTTTTTTCCATAAGATGTTACCAATATTAAGTGATTAAGGACTTCCCTGGTTAACTTTCAGTGGTTAAGAATCCACCGGCCAATGCAGGGGACATGGGTTCAATTTCTGGTCTGGGAAGATCCCACAGATTGCAGAGCAACTAAGTTGGTACACCGTAACTACTGAGCCTGTACTCTAGAGCCCGTGATCCCCAACAAGAGAAGCTATTGCAGTGACAAGCTCTCTCACTACAACAGACTAGCCCCTGCTCACTTCAACTAGAGAAAGCCCACGTGCAGCAACAAAGACCCGGTAAAGCCAAAAAAAAAAAAAAAAAATGCAAGAGGTAGTTCAGATGGTGTCCTTTCCCAGGGAGATTACAGTCTATAATACTGTTGCCATCAGCTTCCCACTGGTCTCCCTTTTTGCATCTTCCTAAAACTCTTTGAGATGATGTTTATGTTTCCATGTATTAAAAGTTAAGCATTGTTATTTTCCAGCCTAGAAAATTGCTTTATTCTGATTAAGCCAACACAAGGCAAATGAGTACAAAAAAGCACTGATTTCTGTAACTGCAGAAGCTGGTGCTGTCACGGCAGCTGGAAGAAGAAACATAATTTAATAGTAGCTCCCTGGGAAACAATTTCTCAGTAATTGAAATGAATTAGCAAATTCAAACTAAAGGGGGCGGGGGAAGATCAGAAAAAATTAGCATTCCAATTTCTAGTTCATCTTCAAAGTCTGAGCAAATGTGAAATGAGCAGGGCAAAAATATTCTAGAAGGAAACATTGAAGAAATAGTAACTAAAGCACATCTCTCATCTTTTTAAGAAATCGATTTTTCCTCCTCAATAAATAAGACTAGAGTCCCAGCCTTTCCTTTATCCCAGTGTTCCAAATAAATATTAATCTCTTGTTATCCTATCTTGGAGAAGGAAATAGCAACCCACTCCAGTTTTCCTGCCTGGAAAATCCCATGGAGAGAGGAGCCTGGCAGGCCACATTCCATGGGGTTGCAAAGAGTCGAACACAACTGCAGTGACTTAGCATATTCTCCTACCACCAAAAGGTATGGGGTACTGTAGCAAAAAGAGCTTTGGGCTGCAGTGTCAGAAGACCATGCATGCTGGGACTTCCCTGGTGGTTCAGTGGTTAAGACTACACTTTCCAATGCAGGGGGTGTGGGTCCCATCTCTGGTCAAGGGGATAAGATCCCACATACCTTGTGATCAAAAAGACAAAGTGTAGACAACAGAAGCAATATTATGACAAATTTGATAAAGACTTTTAAAATGATCCACATTAAAAAATGAAGACCATCTTACTGCCAACTTTTCATCTCCCAAACTCACAATTTTTCATCTTTAAATGCCTGCTTTGCAGAGTCGTTGATGAAATTAAATGAGATTACATGCTTGAAAGGTACTTCCTACAGGTTTTGGTTAATAGTTGTTACTTTTCTTTCTATGTATCTGACTAAGAAGTTTGAGAGGACTTCACGCTGAGCTTTAGGCTACAGTTTCATGAAGGGGACCATCTGTAATGATTTTCCCATCTTCCAGTGCTCCACCTCAACCTGCAGTCAGACACTTTCTAAGTTGTGGCCAATTGAAAATGATACCATTAGCCAGGTGATGAGTCTAGGATGTTTCCTCAATCTTTCCTTTTCCTGTTCCAATGGAAAGACAGTGTCTCTTGAAACTTGTTGAAGGAGGAGGGAACTTTTCAAAGTGAAATGAGGAACCAGTAAGTAAAACTACCCAAAAGTTTGTTGCTCAGTCGCTAAAGTCATGCCCTACTCTTTGCGAGCCCATGGACTGCAGCATGCTAGGTTTTCCTTTCATTCGCTGTCTCCTGGAGTTTGCTCAGATTCATATTCACTAAGTCAATGATGCCATCCAACCATCTCATCCTCTGTCGCCCGCTTCTCCTCCTGTTCTCAGGCTTCCCCAGCATCAGGGTCTTTTCCGATGAGTTGGCTTTTCACATCAGGTGGCCAAAGTATTGTCCTGGAGCTTCAACATCAGTCCTTCCAATGAATATTCAGAGTTATTTCCTTTAGGAGTCACTGGTTTGAGCTCCTTGTGGTTCAAAGGACTCTCAAGAGTCTTCTCCAGCACCCAAAATTTTAATACAATTTATTTGGCCTAAATGGTACATCCTATGAAAAATTGTGTATGACACTGATAGAAGGGACTGGGAACCATGCTATACAGAACCATTAGACAGAGTGTAACCCAGAGAAAGGTGGATCTGAGGGAACTCTTCAAATACCTAAAAGATAAGATGTTGAAAGAAGAATTCCATGTAGACTCTGAAAATTGGTGAATGGCAACTGCTGTGAGGAAAATCTCAGTTCAGTTGAAAGAACCCTCTAATAATCTGGACTATCTACAAAGAAAGTAGACTGCCCTGAAATATAGTTCCCTGCCACTAGAGGTATTCACAAATAGCCTGGAGAGCCATTGGCTCTGGTAGAATGGTTGAATGAGATGACTTTGAGGATCCTCTGTGATATGTGAGTCCTGACTCTGTGCTTTTCTCTAGTTTCTAGATGTCGTGCGGCTGGTCCATCAGAAGTCCTGGAAGGTGGGGGATATCTTCCATGCAGTGGTTCAGTACTGCAAGATACACGAGGAGCAGAGGGATGGGACCCCGAGTCTCTTTGACTGGCTCTTGGAACTGGGATAAGGCAGCAGTCTCCTGCAGAGTATCCCTTTCCTTCTTTCCAGCTTAGATTACAGTGGCTTGCTCTAAATGCTCTAAACTTTCTCAAAACATCACATCACATTAACAGAGCCAGGAAAAAATCTGCTCCTCAAGTCTGCTGCACATGGAATAAGTCTGAGAGAAAGCAAAATATAGGTCTGTACAAATCAACACAACCTGTAGGTGAGTTTAAAAGAGCTTGTGTTAGAATGGCTGGAGAAACAGAAATTGTAATGGGCCCAAATGGAAAACTTAGGTCTAGGCCTAAACTCCAGGAGAGTTGCACTTGCATATTTTTAATAACATAAAATGTCATGTAATATCTCCAATTATGTGAATCAACTGGAAACAACATCACTGGTCAAAATCATTTTATAAACTCTGCTGTAATCTTTATTTTACTTTTTTGAGCAGATTAAAGGGTCTATCAGCCCAGGTAAATATTTAAGATACAGGTGAGACATTTCCAAAATTTTGATATAAAAGCTTTTCAGTTTTAGACCATTATCAGTGGATATTAACAGAGATGCAAGGATATATCAGTGTTGCCTATAGAGGTGATTTCATTTGTTCACTCTAGCCCACTGATAAATATTTCATATCTCCCCAGCAATGTCTTGAGTTCCCAGCTAATCAAAAGACTCTTGGTGTTCAGCTGAGAGAGAGAAAGGTGGAAGATTGTCTTATGTCCATCTGTTTATTACATGAGTGACATGGTTACAGAACTCTTACTCTTACTCTAGGGAAAGCTTTCCTACTAAAGAGAGTCTTTGGAGAGAAAATCTGCTTGTATCTTAAATTATATAAAATATAAACTTTCATTTCTATGTAAATTATGAAGAGACTATCATAAATAATATATCAAGTTAGCCTTAGAGGTTCATAAAATATGAAGAGATTATTGTTTTAAGTTGTATATTGACACTTGAGCCCTATGATTTCATTATAAACACATTGGTACCCGTATGGCAGACCTGCTAGTCAGATGACATTTATAATGATGGATGCAGAGTTTGACATTTCCAGTTAGGATCATATACTTCCTAATTTAAGGATACTAAGATTTAATTTCTGAAAAAGAAAATATTGTCACATTGAAGTATTTTAAAAACAGAGATTTACTTTTTTGAAAAATAAAGGTATTTAACTTCTCCCTAATAGGTCTTTTTCCCCTTCCAGCTAAATGAGCTGGACTGGTGTTTATTTTCTTGAATCAAAGAAGTGTTTATTAAAGATTTCCTGAAATACTATGCTTTTACATTATTTTTAAGATTGTCAAGTAATTTTAAATGTGAACAAAGTCCCACGCCATCGATGCCGGCTTTCTGTGTCATCCATGTTGACAAGAAATTGACATTTCTTGAAATGTCAAAAAAAACTTTATTGGAAGTCATCCTCCCTACCAACCACCCCCAGAATCCTTTCCAGGACTCATTAGGCATTTATTATAGAAAAATACTCCAAATTTGGGTTATATATGTAATTGACATGTTATACAAATACCAAACTTGAACATTTATCCATCCTCTCAAAGTGAAAGTTCTTTGTGATACTAGATGGAAAAGGATATGTTTATTTTTTAAACAACCCCAGAAGATTATATTATTGTGTGTAGACTTTTGTTGTGCTCGAATGTTTACTTATCCTACAAAGCACAAATACTGAGTTATAACCATGTGATGAAATATATGTTGTATCTAAAGTTGCAAACTAATCAATAAATTTTTGTTGCCAACTGGTTGATCATTTTTTTCTCCCAGAGCTTAAGTGCCTCATAGGAAAAGTAGTCACAGTGTGATTGGATGAAGGTAGATTTACCTCTTATACAACTTCACTGTCCCACTTTCAATTTCTGAATAAGCAGATATTCTTTGACTAAATTGTTGGGATCAGTAGTATTTACATAAACCTGCACTTCTCAGGCTTAGCACGACTGTCAGGTAAGGCTGGATAAATCTTTGTTGGGGGGGTGGAGATACTGTCCTTCATGTTGTTGGACGTTTAGTAGCACCCCTTCTCCCGACTTCTACCTACAGATGTCTGTGACTGTCTACTCCCAGTTATGACAACCAAAAAAGTAGATCCTGGGGGGCAAAATCACCATTGTTTGAAGATATTTGGTGTAAATAATGCCTTGAAAAGGCAGAGCCTGAGGCTCTAGGAGGCATTAGAGTAAAAGAGGGCCCTGTATAGCCCCTAGTCTGGAGAACCCCAGTAGGAACCTGAAAAACAGGCCTTGGGAAGATTCCTGGAGAATGGAAAGGCTACCCACTCCAGTGTTCTGGCCTGGAGGATTCCATGGACTGTCTAGTCCATGGGGTCGCAAAGAGTTGGACAAGACTGAGTGACTTTCACTTTTCACTTTCACCACACCCTCCCAGGACTGACTGGGCTGTGGCCTTTACAGTAAGAGACAAGAGAGAGAGGCACAAGGCAACCAGGCATCTCCAGACCTGGGACGAAACCAACCTAGAAGCAAGTAAGCTAGAGGTAAATGTTCAGTCTTAGAGATAAATGGACCAGTGCTCTTTGAACTCATTAGAATTTATTGTGATGCAGATATATAGCAAAAGAAAAAAAAGATTATTCAGGTAATTAAAAATAAGGATAACATATCTACTATTCTCAACAGTTTTGTTAATTGCTGCCAGGGTCCAGCCTTAGCATAGTCCAGGGATACCCTCAGGATGGATGACATTGGTGAATGAATGAATGACATGGGGAGACCAAGCTTCAGTGAGTTTGGTCTCACTGAAGTTCCTTTATTTTCAAAAGGAACTTTTATCCCTTGACTTGTACATAGAGGGAAATGAAAGATGCAAGGTCATACAGAGTCAGCCCAAACACTCCAGCAGTTTTGCCCTTATCGAAACCAGGATTTTTTTCTGCATACCTTTCTCATAAAGAGGGTTGTGTACATTATCTTCTGGCTTTGGAGGCCTGTGGACATTTTATGACCCTCTTTTGATAAAGGCTGCTCAACCAGAAAACTTATTTTCCCTTGAAGTGTTTTTTCTTTATATTTCTAATCTATGTCAGCCTCAGAAAATATTAAACAGAGTTACATTCTCATGGAGCAAAGGTGCAATGAGTTACAACAAAGAAAGAACCAATTAGCTCAAAGGCCTGATGTGGTTAATTCCAAGGCTACGCTTATTTTTCTTATATTCCAACTATGTTAACTAATGCACTCCCAGGTGCACAATGGATAAGGGATATGGGAACTTGGCAACAAGCATTGGGTCAACAGTGAAATCCTACACCAGCACTATTCTAATAGCTTTTAACTCTTCAAAAGGCTCTATATTTTTAGAATGTTTTAGGGTTCCTGTGCCTCTCACAGTTGGGAGGCTCTGAACAATCACATGCATAGCTGCAAGAGTCTGGATAAACCTGCCAAGCAAGCTAGAGAGCCATCAGAGCGGTTTGAATTGAAACACTCCTATCATGTCCAGGAGACTTATTAACTAAAGCCCTAAGTTAACTTTTTCCAGAAAAAGGTGGAGAGGGATAGCCCCCTGTTAATGTCAGAAAAGTTGGTGAAAGACATAAAATAGTAATACAGACAGACTCTGGGTTTGGGGGTAGATGCTTGAGAAGATCCAGGGAATCCCTTGAGTGCTGATCTGCCTTGTTCGTCAGGTCTCTTCTGCATGACCTTGTCGTAGGTGGGATCAGCCCGCGGAATCCCTCAAGTCCTGAAGCCTTGCTTATCAGGTCTCCTTCGTGTGACCTTGTCATGGGTGGGATCTCCCGTGCTGGCTCCCGGCAAATTGCAATTTTTATAATGATTTTCCAAAAGTGGAAAGCTAAAATATAGAGAACATAAATGATCTTTACATTTAGGTAAAGAAAACAATGAGGAGCAAAAGTGGAGTCTGATAAGACTGAAAGAGGTGACGTAATTTTTTTCCAGCTCCCACAACTATGAAGAATTTGAGCACAGGCAGTCTGACGGCAAATCTTAGCCACTGTACCATGCTTCTGACTGTGAGCATGTGCTATTTTTATAACTTGAGTAAATGAAATAAGATCTAAAAATTTTTTTAATGAGATATGTTTTCCTAATACCTGTATGAAAACTGGAAAGATTGTGTAAAAATAGCTAGACAATTGTATCAACATTTTTATTACAGTCTGGTGTTTTCCAACTGAAAAGTTATATTTGGTAAAAAAAAAAAAAATTTATAGGGCATCTCTTACAATCAAAATTATTTCATTGAGGTTAATTTATGTATGAGACAATGTGTGTGTGTGTGTGTGTGTGCGCTAACTATTCAGATATTTAGACTCAGTTCAGTCGCTCAGTCGTGTCCGACTCTTTGCGACCCCATGAATCGCAGCATGCCAGGCCTCCCTGTCCATCGCCATCTCCCGGAGTTCACTCAGACTCACGTCCATTGAGTCCGTGATGCCATCCAGCCATCTCATCCTCAGTCGTCCCCTTCTCCTCCTGCCCCCAATCCCTCCCAGCATCAGAGTCTTTTCCAATGAGTCAACTCNTCACCTAGAGCCAGACATCGTGAAGTGAAAAGTCAAGTGGACTTTAGGAAGCATCACTATGAACAAAGCTAGTGGAGGTGATGGAATTCCAGCTGAGTTATTTCAAATCCCAAAAAATGATTGTGTTAAAGTGCTGCACTCAATATGTCAGCAAATTTGGAAAACTCAGCAGTGGCCACAGGACTGGAAAAGGTCAGTTTTCATTCCAATCCCAAACAAGGGCAATGCCAAAGAATGTTCAAAGACCACACAATTGCACTCATCTCATACACTAGCAAAGTAATGCTCAAAATTCTCTAAGCTAGGCTTCAGTCGTATGTGAACCAGGAACTTCCAGATGTTCAAGCTCGTTTTAGAAAAGGCAGAGAAACCAGAGATCAAATTGTCAACATCTGTTGGATCATAGAAAAAGCAAGAGAATTCCAGAAAAACATCTACTTTTGCTTCATTTACTATGCTAAAACCTTTGACTGTGTGGATCACAACTGTGGAAAGTTCTGTGGAACTGTGGAAAATTCTTAAAGAGATGGGAATACCAGACCACCTTACCTGCCTCCTGAGAAACCTGTATGCAGGTCAAGAAGCAACAGTTAGAACCAGATGTGAAACAACAAACTGACTCCAAATTGGGGAAAGAGTACATCAAGGCTGTATATTGTTGCCTCCTTATTTAACTTATAATGCCATCATGAGTAATGGCAAGCTGGATGAAGCACAAGCCAGAATCAAAATTTCCAGGAGAAATATCAATAACCTCAGATATGCAGATGACGCCACCCTTATGGCAGAAAGCAAAGAAGAACTAAAGAGCCTTTTGATGAAGGTGTAAGTGAAGAGTGAAAACCCTGGCTAAAAACTCAACATTCAAAAAACTAAGATCATGGCATCTGGTCCCATCACTTCCTGGCAAATAGATGGGGAAACAATGGAAACAACAAGAGACTTTATTTTCTTATGCTCCAAAATCACTGCAGATGGTGACTGCAGCCATGATATTAAAAGACACTTACTCCTTGGAATAAAATCTTTGACAAACCAAGACAGAGTATTAAAGAGACGAGACATTACTTTGCCAACCAAGGTCCGTCTAGTCAAAACTATGGTTTTTCCATTGGCAAATAGATGGGGAAACAATGGAAACAACAAGAGACTTTATTTTCTTATGCTCCAAAATCACTGCAGATGGTGACTGCAGCCATGATATTAAAAGACACTTACTCCTTGGAATAAAATCTTTGACAAACCAAGACAGAGTATTAAAGAGACGAGACATTACTTTGCCAACCAAGGTCCGTCTAGTCAAAACTATGGTTTTTCCAATAGTCATGTATAGATGTGAGAGTTAGACCATAAAGAAAGCTGAGCACTGAAGAATTGATGCTTTTGAAGTGTGGTGTTGGAGAAAACTCTTGAGAGTCCCTTGGACTGCCAGAAAATCAAACCAGTCAATCCTAAAGGAAATCAGTCCTGAATATTCATTGGAAGGACTGATGCTGAAGCTGAAACTTCAATACTTTGGCCACCTGATGCTAAGAGCCGACTCATTGGAAAAGACCCCGATGCTGGGGAAGATTGAAGGCGAAAGGAGAAGGGGACGACAGAGGATGAGATGGTTGGATGGCATCACTGACTCGATGGACATGAGTTTGAGCAAGTTCTGGGAGATGTCATGATTGAATACAGAAGCATCTCATCTGTCCCACCACTGCTTGTGAACTTGGCCTTGGAGTGGAAGGACACCTAATATCAGCTTATAACTACCTGCAGTCTTATTTCAGTTCAAAAAGATGAATTCCAAACACTCTGGGTGCCCAATGTACTGTCACTCCTCTCCAGTAAATGACACCTTTATTCTCAGGCTTTCTCTTTTAGTGTTCCATCTAATTATTAAAATGCTAGGTGCACTTGAACATCATACATTCAGGACATTCATCAAAAGTTTATCAAATATGTACAACATACCAATGTTTTTTGAGGCTCTGGGGACACAGAGAACAAAAAAGCAAGATGTTCTATCCTTTGGGAGTTCATATTCCAGGTTAGGAAGGGCCCAGGGCAGGGAGAAGGTAAACCAAAGGAGGCTCAGCTTGTAAAGACCAAACTTGAAATGTAATGGGAGCTTATTCTGAATAAGGAAAGATGAGAAACACACTGAAACAGTGCTTTATGCCCTGTAAACCATGAGCCAAATGCAGAGAGTCACCTGGGACACTAACTTACAATTCACATCTTAGGCCCCTTCTTGGAGCTTCCTTTCTAAGAGTGGGGCCTAGAGATATGCATTTTTAACATATTTGTTCAAGTATGATGATTCTGATGAACACTAAAGTTTGAGACTCCATTCCATAAGAAATGGGCTTTCCATTTCGCTCTAGTGGTAAAGAAGCTACCTGCCAATGCAAGAAACATTAAGAGATGTGGGTTCAATCCGTGGATTGGGAAGATCCCCTGGAGAAGAGCATAGAAACCCACTGCAGTATTCTTGCCTGGAGAATCCCATGGACAGAGGAGCCTGGAGGACCCCAGTCCATAGAGTCGCAAAGAGTCAGACATGACTGAGAAACTAACACTTCCATAAGAAATATCTTGAAGGAGTGACAGGATTTGAGGTGGCTTTTAAGTATGCTAAATTCCAAAGGAAAGGTTGCTGAGAATCACAGCACTTGAAAATCTAAAATACAGTTTATAAATTTAATTCACAGTGACCTTGACATCAGTTGTGACTGATTTACTATGAGGCCAGTCATCAGCTCATTCCGGCTCCCTGATTATTGAATTTAAATAGAAGTAAAAGAGCTGGAGAACAAATTTTAGATTTTCTTCCTCATCATTAAGCTCATTTGGGGAATTACATCCTTCTCTTGAGGGCAGTGCATAGAACAGAATGTCCTAAGAGGAAACAGACGTATACCTACCTTCCTAGGAAAGTGGGTGTCAGAAGAAGACTCGCTTCTCCTTTAATGCCTTACTCCTTTCCACAAGCAAAGTAGAGGAAAGAGAATGAGAGAGAAAATATCGATGGCATTTACTGTGAAGTTAACTTTCCCTAAAATACTACACTTAAAGTCTCAGTTTTGAAAACACTACCTGACAAAGGAAAAATAAAGAATTAAATATTGTCTTAGTCAGCTCGAGCTGCTTTAATAAAATGACATAGGCAGTGGCTTGAACAGCAGACATTTATTGCTTAGAGTTCTAGAGGCTAGAAAGTGTGAGATCAAAGTGCCAGTAGGTGCATTTCCTGATGAGGGACAGCTTCCTTTCTGTGCTGTCACATGGCAGAGAGCCAGCTCTGGTATCTCTTCATCTTCTCAGAAGGGCGTGAATTCCATCCTGGGAGCCCCATCCTCATGACTTGGGGGATGCTCTTAGGCCCAATGCTCAAGCTAATCAAATCAAACTCTTCTCTTGGGATGAACCAGGCTTTGGGGTTTTCTCAAGATCCCTGGGGAGTCCCAGGGTATAGCCAAGGCTGAGAATCTCGACTCCTACAGGCCATAGTTGCGGGAGCAATATAAAGACCAGCTCACTTGTGCTTAATGAAATGGACCGCCTTGGAACAAAAGAAGGTAGCTGCTTTCAGAAATCTACATTGAGTGTTTCCCAAAAAATCTAAACAATTTGCAACAACTCCAGTAGATTCCTTTCGATCCCTGTATCGGGAAAATCTCCTGGAGAAGGAAATGGCAACCGACTTCTGTATTCTTCCCTGGAAAATCACGGACAAATGAGACTGAGGGGATACAGTTCATGGGGTCACCAGGAGTCAGACACAGCTTAGCAACTAAACAACAACAACCCGTAGATCCCACCATATGATTTTATTTTTATCAGTGCCTTGGAAAGAAAAACTCAAATCCCTGACATCCTAAAGCTGATTAACAAGTCCATAGCGTGGACAGACACAGTGAAAGGTATAGGGACAGCTGCTGAATAGAACGCAGTTTTTAAAGATCATAGTAATGAGCTGCAAGTGTCCTTTTCTGGTTTATTTACAATCTTAGCTTCATTTTTGTCTAGAATTTTTTTTTAAATAAAGAAAGAAAAGAAAGTGTAAGACCTTCCTTACTCATCAACCCCACTGATGTCTCAAGGTCTTAATGTCTGAGATGAAGCCATCACAGACTAAAAGTATGCTATATTTAGTGGGAGCAGGTCATTTTTAAAAATCACTTTATTGGGATGTGCTTAGCTGCTCAGTCATGTCTAACTCTTTGCAACCCCATAGACTATAGCTCACCAGGCTCCTCTGTCCGTGGGGATTCTCCAGGCAGGAGTACTGGAGTGGGTTGCCATTTCCTTTTCCGATTTATTGGGATATCAACCTGAATTTAGAAGTCATGAGACAGATTCTAACATGTGGCCATTTCACAAACTACTGATAGAGTAGCCTAGTTGGTAGGACATTTTGACAATTTTGGTTCAGTTCACAACATCCTGTGGTCATCATCACAGACCACAGTGGGAAACCCTGCTTCAGTTCAGTTCAGTTCAGTCGCTCAGTCGTGTCCGACTCTTTGCGACCCCATGAATCGCAGCACGCCAGGCCTCCCTGTATATCACCATCTCCCGGAGTTCACTCAGACTCATGTCCATCGAGTCCATGATGGCATCCAGCCATCTCATCCTCGGTCGTCCCCTTCTCCTCCTGCCCCAGATCCCTCCCAGCATCAGAGTCTTTTCCAGTGAGTCAGCTCTTCACATGAGGTGGCCAAAGTACTGGAGTTTCAG
>SJYX01008913.1:120085-158255 GCA_006410675.1 Oreotragus oreotragus
GCCTTGATGTACTCCTTTTCCTATTTGGAAAAGACCAGTTAGAACTGGACATCCATGTCCAGTTCTAACTGTTGCTTCCTGACCTGCATACAGATTTCTCAAGAGGCAGGTCAGGTGGTCTGGTATTCCCATCTCTTTCAGAGTTTTCCAGTTTATTGTGATCCACCCAGTCAAAGGCTTTGGCATAGTCAATAAAGCAGAAATAGATGTTTTTCTGGAACTCTCTTGCTTTTTCCACGATCCAGCGGATGTTGGCAATTTGATCTCTGCTTCCTCTGCCTTTCCTAAAACCAGCTTGAACATCTGGAAGTTCACGGTTCATGTATTGCTAGACAGAGTGCCTGATGAACTATGGACGGAAGTTCGTGACAATGTACAGGAGACAGGGATCAAGACCATCCCCATGGAAAAGAAATGCAAAAAAGCAAAATGGCTGTCTGAGGAGGCCTTACAATAGCTTGAAAAGAAGAGAAGCAAAAAGCAATGGAGAAAAGGAAAGATATAAGCATCTGAATGCAGAGTTCCAAAGAATAGCAAGAAGAGATAAGAAAGCCTTCTTCAGCGATCAATGCAAAGAAATAGAGGAAAACAACAGAATGGGAAAGACTAGAGATCTCTTCAAGAAAATTAGAGATACCAAGGGAACATTTCATGCAAAGATGGGCTCGATAAAGGACAGAAATTGTATGGACCTAACAGAAGCAGAAGTTGCTTCAGTCATGTCCAACTCTATGCCACCCATCCATAGCGATCCTCCAGGTAAGAACACTGGAATGGGTTACCATGCCCTCCTCCAAGGCATCTTCCCTGGAGGGAAGCTATCATATGACCCTACAATCCCACATCTGGGTATATATCAGGAGAAAAATACAATCTGAAAGGACACAGGCTCCTCAGTTATCACTGCAACACTGTTTACAATAGCCAAGATATGGAAGCAGCGTACATGTCCATCAACAGAATAATATATAAAGAAGCTGTGGTACATATATACAATGGAATATTGCTCAGCCATAACAACAAATGCAGTAAAGCCATTTGCAGCATCATGAATGGACCTAGAGATTGTCATACTGAGTGAAGTAAGTCAGACAAGAAGAAATATCATTGCAGCGTACATGTCCATCAACAGAATAATATATAAAGAAGCTGTGGTACATATATACAATGGAATATTGCTCAGCCATAACAACAAATGCAGTAAAGCCATTTGCAGCATCATGAATGGACCTAGAGATTGTCATACTGAGTGAAGTAAGTCAGACGAGAAGAAATATCATATGACACCCTTAATATGCAGAATCTAAAAAGAAATTATATAAATAAATTTATTTACAAAACAGATACAGGCTCACAGACTTAGAGAATGAACTTATGGTTGCCAGAGGGAAAGACTGGGGAAAGGGATAGTTAGGGACTTTGGGAAGGCCATGGACACACTGCTATATTTAAAATGGAAAACCAACAAGGACCTATTGTATACTACAGGGAACCCTGCATTATATTATGTGGCAGCCTGGATGGGAAGGGAGTCTGGGGAAAAATGAACACATGTATATGTATGGCTGAGTCCCTTTGCTGTCCACCTGAAACTGTCCAACACTGTTTATCGGCTATGTGTGTTCAGACGCTCAGTGGTGTCCAACTCTTTGCAACCCCGGGGACTGTAGCCTGCTAGTCTCCTCTCTCCATGGGATTTTTTCAAGCAAGCCTGCTGGTATGGGTTCCATTTCCTCTTCTATTGTCAATAATTGGCTATCCTCCAATATAAACTAAAAAGTTAAAAAATTAAAAGATGAAGAGACTAAAGAGGTTAAAATTTAAAAAAAAAAAAAGAAGAAAACACAAGTATAACTCCAGTTTTACTTTTTCTTCATATGGCCCACACTCATATGACCCCCCTCTCTCTCTCTTCCCTGCCCCATCCAAGCCTCTTGCACCTGGTTTCCAATATTTAATAGACAACTCCATGGGTGCATACCATCAGAATAGTTCAAATACAGTCACATACCCCTGTGTCTGCAATGAACTTTGGCAAATGCATGACACTGAATAGGAAGAATCTTATCTGCACCAAAGCTGTTCCCCTTTCTCCCTCATCTGAGCTGGGTCTTCTCTCTGGAATGTTCTTCTCCACTCAGATATGCTAAAGTGAAATCGTCAAGTTGGCTGTCCAAACAGGCAGCCAATCAAAAGTAAGTAAATCAGAATCCCTACCTTCCTGGTGGATCTTGGTTCACCCCTTCCTGGGATTTCAAAGAAAGAGAAACAAAAATACCCTCCCCACAAGGGCAAGACAGAGGAGAACACCAGGTTGATGACCCACTAGTCACGCGACTGACAACAAAGCAGGGTGGCTGAAGTGGCTTGAGCAATACAGACGTGCAGCCTTGCTTGTCTTGTTTCTAGAAAACAAGTTTGGGCAGAGAAACAGTGCCAACCAAGAGAGAGGGGATTTCAAAATTGACCAATTAAACAAGAGATGACTGTTTCTTTCCTTCTCCCTCCCTTCCATGCCAACTTGTTGGAATAATTAAAATCAAGGAGGCAGGAAGAGCTGCAAAATTTGCAAGCTTCAGTGCAAAATGAAAATTGTTAAGATTTTCCAGATTGCAACAACAGAACCTTGAACCAAGTGCAAGTCTTTCCTAAGTGTGAGGCCCAGGTTACATGACCCACTGAGTCCAGAAGGTAGAGCACCAAGCCAAAAAGGACAATTCTTGAGCCTTAATGGCTCATGGAGTTAGCCTTGTTCGGTTCAGTTCAGTCTCTCAGTCATGTCCCACTCTTTGCGACCCCATGGACTGCAGCATACCAGGCCTCCTGTCCATCACCAACTCCCAGAGTTTACTCAAACTCATGTCCATTGAGTCGGTGATGCCATCCAGCCATTTCATCCTCNTTCAGTTCAGTCTCTCAGTCATGTCCCACTCTTTGCGACCCCATGGACTGCAGCATACCAGGCCTCCTGTCCATCACCAACTCCCAGAGTTTACTCAAACTCATGTCCATTGAGTCGGTGATGCCATCCAGCCATTTCATCCTCTGTCATCCCTTTCTCCTCCTGCCTTCAATCTTTCCCAGCATCAAAGTTTTTTCCAATAAGTCAGTTCTTTGCATCAGGTGGCCAAAGTATTGGAGTTTCAGCTTCAGCATCAGTCCTTCCAATGAATATTCAGGAATGATTGCCTTGTTAGGTATTGGGTTTGCTTGGGACCCATCATGTCGTCCTTCTTTTTCATACCTCTAGGTAGCAATAGAGGTAAAGAATCCTCCTGCCAATGCAGATACTGTCCCTGGGTCAGGAAGATCCCTGGGAGGAAGTCATGGCAACCCACTCCAGTATTCTTGCCTGAAAAATTCCATGGGCAGAGAAGCCTGGCAGGCTACAATCCATGGGGTCACAAAGAGTCGGACGCAACTGAGCACATCAGGAATAGAAATGTCTACCCTATTCGCCACTGTGTTTTAGAACCATTTGACTTGTCTGGTTTCACAGATTTCCAGCTGGAGAGGAATTTTGCCTCAGGATGAATCTTACCTCTGGTCTCATTTATATCTAATGTAGGTGGCGTTCAGATGAGACTTTAGATTTTAAGTTGCTATTGAAATGAGCTAAGATGTCTGGGCCTCTTGGGATGGAATAGATGTCTTTTTCATGGACATAAATTAGGGGAAGCTAGAGGCAAAATGCTACAGCTTGCATATCTGTCCTCCCAAAATTCATATGTTGAAGCCTTGATCCCCAATGAGATAATGTTTGCAAGCAGAGCTTTTGGCAGCTAATTAGGTCACAAGGGTGAATCTTTCCTAAATGGGATTAGTGCCCTTTATAAGGAGAGCTGTGGGAGAGGCCATCTCTCTCTCTCTGTCCACCATAAGAGGATACAGAAGGAAGATGGCCACCTGCAAACGGGAAGCATTCCCTCAGCAGACAGAAGGTCAGTTGGTGCCTTGATATCAGACTTACAGCCTCCAGAATCATATGAAAAAAAAATGCTTGTTGTTTAAGTCCCACAGGCTATGGGATTCTGGTGCAACAGCCCAAACTGACTAAATGATTTCAGATTTCAGTGATTTTCCCATCAGCCTTCCTGCTATTACACACACACACACACACACACATATTGAGACAGAGGGTGCACACACACATATATTGAGACACAGGGATGGTGTTGGACAGGAAAAGAATTACAGGGGGATAGCTTGTGGGGTTAGCTGGGGAATAGAGACTTTCAGGTTCCGTGTGGTTGTTCCTCAAATCCCAAATCAGATTTGGAAAAGCAGAAATGAAAGACATGTTGGGAAGGAAATTTTAAGCAAAAGGAAGAGAGCAGGCAATAGGGTGGGTATCAAAGCCAAGACAATACAGGACACAAACAATACAGAAGGGAGAATGGAAAACTATGATTTGGAAGTGGTTGGAGACAAGATTTGGAAGGTCTTGAATACACAGCTTCGTCTAAGCAGTATGGTGTTTTATTCGTATTTGTTCTTAAAGTGCGTGCATGCGTGCTAAATCTCTTCAGTCACGTCCGACTCTGAGACCCTACAGACTGTAGCCCGCCAGGCTCCTCTGTCCAGTGGGATTCTTCAAGCAAGAATACTGGAGTGGGTTGCCATGCCCTCCTCCAGGGGATCATCCCAGTTCAGGTATAGAATCCGAACCTCTTATGTCTCCTGCGTAGGCAGGGCAGCTCTTTACCACTAGTGTCACCTGGGAAGCCTCTTCTTAAAGTATGTTACTTGCATTTTCTATTATCCTAATATGCTGATTATAGGCAAATTATTGCTATAATTCCAGTTATGTGGAATAGCTTAAAACATATGTACTCTGTGATTCAAGTCATACTTTAATAAGGAAGAAGATTCTGATAATTCCTGCTTTATTCATGATAGGAAAACGCGACAGCCAAAAGAATACTGGCTTGAGACTCATTTGACACTGACTATCTGTATAACTTTGGGAAAATCACCAACCTTCCTGAACTTCAGTTTATTCATCTGTAAAATGGGTATCAACATACATTCATCTTACAAATAACCCAATTTCATTCCTTTACATGGCCGCACAATATTCCATTGTGTATATGTACCTCATCTTCTTTATCCATTCATTTGCCAATGAACATCTAGGTTGCTTCCATGTCCTGGCTATTGTAAATAGTCCTGCAATGAACACTGGGGTACTTGTATCTTTTTGAATTATGGTTTTCTCAGGGTATATGCCCAGTAGTGGGATTGTTGGATCATATGTTGTATCACACAGAGTGAAATAAATCAGAAAGAGAAAAACAAATACTGTTTACAAACACATGTATGTGGAATCTAGAAAAATGGTACAAATGAACCTAGTTCCAGGGCAGAAAGAGAAATGCAAATATAGAGAACGAACATGTGAACACAGGCAGAGAAGGGGAGGGTGGGATGAACTGGGAAATTAGGTTTGATAAATGCACTATTATGTATAAAATAGATAGCTAATGGAAATCTGCTGTATAGCACAGGGAGCTCAGTTTGGTGCTCTGTGATGACCTAGATGGGTGGGATGGTGGGAGGGGGGCTGTTGGAGGAGGAAGAAGGAAAGTCCAAGAGAGAGAGAATATATGGATACATATAAGTGATTCATGTTGTTGTACAGCAGAAATTAACACAACATTGTAAAGCCATTATACTCAATAAAAGATAAGTATATTGATAAAAATGATCATATATATATATTCATTAAACAATTGTAAATATTCGATATGACTACATTTACAAGTATGCTTTGTAAGTAAAAGGCACTATCCAAGGTACAGTGTCAATGTGATTCCTGAATCCTTTGGAAAAGTCACATCAATTGATGCTTGCTTGTAAATGACATATAAGTCTACTGAGACAGAGTTAAAACAGGCTAAAGTATTTATAAATCTAGTTTTCAGCTGGGCAAAGCATACTTTTGACAGATGATTCTCAGAGGAAGCTTTCAAGTGTCAAGTTCATGAGCCCATGAATAGAACCTGTAATTGAGGGTAGTCAACTTTAGCTTAAGGAACAGTTGCTAAGATCTTGGAGAACATAAGTGTTTTTTTCTTTAATGAAACTTCTATGTAAAATTCCTGCATTTATATTTGCCTATTCCCTATATTTTCCAAGTTTCATATCTTAGCTCTATGAAAATGCATGTTTCTCTTTTATTTTGAAAGAGTGTTGATAATGAATCAATTATGTAATCATCCTTCAGTGTGACCTAATTATAGCCTGGTTCCTGTATTTTTGTGGGCAGAGATATCAGGTACTACTTACTCCAGCCATAACAGTTCCTTGCCCTTACCCACAAGCAATACATGATCGTAGAGAAACTTACACAAGCTATTTTTTCTGTTTGTTTGGACTATACATTCTCCCATCATAAATAGTGGATTTTCTAGCATCAGTTTTTCCCATGTCAGTGTCTCCTAATTTCCATCCTTGTATCTGCTTGCTTAAAGGGAAACTAATACCTGCCAAGCCCCCAGGGGCTGACACAGGCTAGGCTAACCCAATCCCTGCTTTCTATTTCATTGGTCCCAGTGGTTGATTCAGGGGCGGACATACAACTGAGCCTAGGGTGTTAATCAAGGGTTGAGTGACTCTTAAAGTCTACTAAATAGATGTATCAGGATAAATGGGCTTGTTTGTTTTTATTTTTCCATTTTTCTAACATGTTCATTAAACATTTGTAGTGTGTGTGTGTGTGTGTGTGTGTGTGTGTGTGTGCGTGCGTGCTCAGTTGTGTCTGACTCTTTTTGAGATCCCATGGACGATAGCCTGCCAGGCTCCTCTGTCCATAGGATTTCCCAGGCAAGAATACTGGAGTGGGTTGCCATTTCCTTCTCCAGTGCCTGACTCAGGGATCAAATACACATCTCTTGCATCTCCTGCATGGGCTGATGGATTCTTGGTATTACATATTAAACTGATGTTTCTTGGCATGTATTCCTTTCTAAACATGGCAGGATCATTCTGACAATCTTTCAGAAACAGTTTAATTGTTATAGAAGCCCAGTGGTCAAGAAATTCATTAAATATGTCTCTAAAGAATTCCCATGATACCTTTCTGTGGAACAAGATGTTCTTAGGCCTGGGCATCTCTTTTCTGGTAAGCAGTAGCCTTATAAGTCAATTATGATAGATGCCCAATAAAGCACCTTGAAGGCCATATCAGACCAATTTTGTTTAAGTAAATTCAATAATTCATGACTCTAAGAAGAGTTGTCCTTAGTTCATATCCAGCTTTTTGTCATCTGATAAGGTGATTTTTTTTTCCAAAACAACCATTGGGCAGTGTCTATGTCCTGTACTTGAATCTGAGCGTGGAGCCGACATTTTCATGCAAAAAGTGCTTAGTAAAAGCAATGCCATGTCATTGATAAGGCTAGATAATTAAATGACAAGCAGTTTCTGCCTGGTGCTCTTGAGTACTCACTATGAGAGAATCCAGCTGTCAAATAAAAAAACTAGTCAAAAATTACCAGGGTGATCAGACCAAGTGCAGGAGCCCTGCTGTCAATCTCAGTGAGTGTGGCCTTCAGGTCACCCAGACCAAGAGCCACATGCCATGGAGCAGGGGCAGATCACCTGTGCTGCGTACTGTCTAAATCCCTAATCCACAGGATTTTATGGCACAGTGAAAATGTGCTGTGCCACTTGGTTGCTTGTTATAAGCAAAGTAACAGGAAGATTCACCCTACTCCTCTTCCTAGATCTGAAGTCACGTTGGGCTTGTCCACTTTTCTGTTGGTTCTCATTCATGTCATCCTGGTTCCTGATACATCTGATATTTTTGATAGCAACCTACGTATTCTGTTTGGAAAACTGTTGTATAAATAATTTTAGGCATATGATAGTGAACCTTCCATGAGTGAGAATTTTTTTTCTTGCTCTGCTTGACATCTAAGTCTTTTAGTCCAGACTGCTACTTTGTATTTTATCCTGACCTTTTTATTTATTTATGTCAGTGGTAGTGTGGGCTAAAATACCCAACTCACCATTACCTAAATTCAGGGAATGGCAGAGTAATAGAGACCAGTGTTTTCAAATTTTAAGACACACACAGTTCACCTGGTACCTTGTTAAATGGTGATATTGTCAACAGGAATGAAGATTCTGATTCAGTAGGTCTAGGGGTCTAGGGTGAGGACTCGGAGAAGGCAATGGCACTCCACTCCAATACTCTTGCCTGGAAAATCCCATGAACAGAGGAGCCTGGTGGGCTGCAGCCCATGGGGTCGCTAAGAGTTGGACACGACTGAGCGACTTCACTTTCACTTTTCACTTTCATGCATTGGAGAAGGAAATGGCAACCCACTCCAGTACTCTTGCCTGGAGAATCCCAGGGATGGGGGAGCCTGGTGGGCTGCCGTCTATGGGGTTGCACAGAGTCGGACACGACTGAAGCGACTTAGCAGCAGCAGCAGCAGGGTGAGGACTAGAAGTCTACATTTTAACAAGCTCCCAGATGATGGAAATGTTAACATTTGAATTAAAAATATATATATATACATGTGTAAAGCTAGCTAGGAATATTGAGTGGGAGTTGGGAAGACTGAAAGTCATGATAGAATATCCCAAGTATATTTTTTAAAATAATATGCTGCTCAAAATCAAACATGTTTGAACCTTTCCTTTGTAATATATTACATATACAGATATTAGAGAAATTGGGGCATGTCTGACAGTACCTGCTAAGTAGGCCTCTCAGCAGTACTCTTATTTCAGTAAAGAAAATCTGCAAGAAGTGAGAAGTTTATGAGTTAGACTGAGAAAGAGAACAGAGAGTAATATGACATCTGCCCCCATGCCCTGTGATAGGTGAATCTACAGAAAGAAGTTGAAGGAAGTGTTTTCGCAGGGAACTATGTGAGGCATAGAGGTGTAAGCAGAAGGCTGTTTATCATCATTAGGTCTGGCAGCTTGGGAAATTCGGGGAAGCCAACCTGTGACTTGTCCTCACTAATTGGTACCCACTAGGCAGATTTGCAAGAAAGGCATGGCAATCCAATCCAGTAGTCTCACCTGGAGTATCCCATGGACAGAGGAGCCTGGCAGGCTACAGTCCATAGTATCACAGAGTCAGACACAACTGATGTGACTTAACACACACAGGCAGATGTGCACAGTGGATGGTTCCCCTCAAGTTCAAGGGCACATTCAAGGCAGTCCAGAACAAAACACTGTGAGTAAATTCAGCTGGCAAGAAACAGGAACTCCTAGAAACAATTAGGATAGCTTTTAAATGGGAGTCATTCAGGATACAAATGAATATAAAAATGGAGTGGAGTTTAAATGACTGCTGCTTCTTGCTACTTAGTCTCTGAGTTGTTATGACTCTGCTATCCCGTGGACTGCAACACGCCCGGCTCCCCTGTCCTCCACTGTCTCCTGATAGTGGCTTTACAAATTCATAGCCACTGAGTTGGTGATATTATTATTTACAACTAATTACTACGAATGTTGACCTTATGTGTAATATAAAGGCTCTATAAATCCTTTTTTAGCATCTAGGGGCCATATATATAAAATTTCAAAATGAAGGGATAGGGATTTCCTTGTCCAGTGGCTAAGACTCTGCACTCCCAATGCAGGGGCCCAGGTTCAATCCCTCGTTAAGAAAGTAGATTCCACATGTAGCAACTTAAGGTCCTCAGGCTGCAGCTGCTGCTGCTGCTAAGTCGCTTCAGTCCTGTCCGACTCTGTGTGACCTCACAGACAGCAGCCCACCAGGCTCCCCGTCCCTGGGATTCTCTAGGCAAGAACACTGGAGTGGGTTGCCATTTCCTTCTCCAATGTGTGAAAGTGAAGTCACTCGGTCGTATCTGACCCTTCACGACACCATGGACTGCAGCTTACCAGGCTCCTCCGCCCATGGGATTTTCCAGGCAAGAGTACTGGAGTGGGGTGCCATTGCCTTCTCCGCAGGCTGCAGCTAAAGATCTGCAATTAAGACCCAGTACAGCCAAATAAGTAATTTTCTTTTAGTAAGGGGGTAATTCTTAGCTAGTTCAGGCAGCATGGTGCATTGGAAAATGTGCAAGATTTTTAAGCAGACGTTATCGAGTTCAAATCTCTGCTGTCATCACAAGCAGGGTTGTTTGGGGCCAGTTACTTACCTTCTTAAATTCAGGGAGTCTGTGAAGATGAAAAGCAACAGGTTTTACAAATTACCTGCAAAATATTAGATACTTAAAAACAAAAGTACATATCTTTATTTTTCCTTCCCTTATTACCAATAACTTAAAAATATACCCACATTCCAAACACAGCTATATCTAGTTAGGGTTGTGATGCTAGAAAATCTGGAATATTTGCATAAGAGATGCTCAGAAAATCAACAACACTATTGTATAAGAATTCAAAGTAACTAGAGATTAAGTTCTCTACTCCTCACTCCAGTTTTATAAAACTGATGCACCAGGCCAAGAGCAATGACTTATTTGGTCACACCATTTCAAAGCTGAGGCAAACAGACTTGGAATAATTGACTAACAGATAATCCTTGCATATCCTCAAAGTAGGTCATTCTCAGATTCTTTTTGATGGCAAAGTGGTAAGCATAATTGATCAAAAAGTTTTACTTTTTTACAAAGGCCAAAATATAAATATAATTGTCTTCTATATGCCCACTCTAACTTGTTCAGACATATTTATTCATAATAACTTGTGAAAGCATAATTCACAAAACAAATCTGCCTAGAACAAGAGTGTTTTTATTTATCTCCCCAGTACCACATGCTGGTGCTCACTGGGCAGCCCTGAAAAATAATTATACAGCATCAACATGGTAAGTTTAAAATTGGGATCTATTTTAAAACCTGAAAAACACATTTTCAAATTACCCTCTGAAAATGCCCTCAATTAATGAAACTGAAATCAAAGAAGATTGCTTTTTTATATTGGAAATCGTTCATGTCAGCTTAGGAAAATTGTCTTTTGTAACAGATACTCAGTTGAGTACACATATCTTCAACACCAGCATTCCCATACAGGATGGGCAGTTTAGGAAGATAAAGAGCTCATCCTGAAATGAAAACATGGTGACTACTTTTAAAAATATTTATTTATTTATTTGGCTGCATCAATTCAGCTGTGGCACGCAGGGTTTTTAGTTATGGCATGTAAGATCTAGTTCCATAACTTGGGCCCCCCACATTGGGAGCACAGAGTCTTAGTCAATGGGCAGCAGAGATGTCCCCAAAACATACTATTAAGTGACGTCTCACACAACTGGCTCTAAGACATGCAGAAGCTTGCTGATCTAGAAAAGACTTGACCTCAGGTCTAGCTTCTCTTTCCCAGGGAAGCATCCATTCTTAAGAGCTGTGAAAACTGGGCAAGTGCTGGGGACTGTGCAGGATAGTGACATTAACCTGACTAGGGAACTGCATTGCTGATTCTCCACAGAGTTTAGCCAGGTTCATTGCAAACAGACTTCTTTAACTGGGTAATATCTGGAAGCTCTCTTTGTCTCTTTTGGGTCTGAGGCAGTGAGGGTCAGTGGTAGTCTGTGGTATCAAGGGAACTTTCCTTTACTGGTGCTATCATGGTGGTTGGGATCACAAATGTCTGAGGGCAACAGATATGAAGTTGAGAATCTGTGGAGTGGTAGACTTGCAGACCTAATGAGCTGAGAAACACCTCTCCAGAGAGAAGGATTCAATCCACTACACACAAACACACACACATACATACACACACATATCAAGAACAAAGAATGTGTGGTATGCGAATTCTCAGAATATTTAACAGGTCCTTACTATGAGCCAGTTATTGGGCTCAATGCAGAGATATGAAACCAAATCAACCAGATCTTATTAATGAGCCACCCGGAGGGAACAGCTGCCCTGGAGAGTTACCTAGACTCATGGCAGACCTTAATAAGTGACAAATACATCTCTTTGTTTAACTTCCTGAGAAGTTAGGGGCTTTATTGAATTGGAGCACACTGGAATCAGTTCTAATTGATAGTGAAAGGTGAACGTGTTAGTCACTCAGTTGTGTCCCACTCTTTGCGACCTCATGGACTGTAACCTACCAGGCTCCTCTGTCCATGGAGTTCTTCAAGTAAGAATACTGGAGTGGGTAGCCATGCCCTTATCCAGGGGATCTTCCCAAACCCAGGAATCGAACCTGGGTCTCCTGCATTGCAGGAAGATTCTTTACTGTTTGAACCACCTACTTGCCTTCATTAGACTTACTGTCCAGGAAGGTGACTTCAAGCACTTCAGTGGTTTTAAGAAGAACCCATTTTTTTTAATGAAAACAATTATTTCTTTCTAATTTATGTACTTTTAGTTTCTAAGATGGTCAGAAGGAGATGGCACGAGTGAACATTGACATTCTAGGAATCAGCAAACTCAAATGGACTGGAATGGGTGAATTTAACTCAGATGACCATTATATCTACTACTGTGGGCAAGAATCCCTTAGAAGAAATGGAGCAGCCATCATAGTCAACAAAAGAGTACAAAACACAGTGCTTGGATGCAATCTCAAAAACAACAGAATGATCTTTGTTTGTTTCAAGGCAAACCATTCAATATCAAAGTAATCCAAGTCTATGCCCCAATCAGTAATGCTGAAGAAGCTGAAGTTGAACAGTTCTAGTTCAAGAACTTCTAGTTCTTGAAGTTGACATACAAGACCTGTCTCTTATACACATCTAGATGTGTATAAGAGACAGTATATATACATGTGTAAAGCTAGCTAGGAATATTGAGTGGGAGTTGGGAAGACTGAAAGTCATGATAGAATATCCCAAGTATATTTTTTAAAATAATATGCTGCTCAAAATCAAACATGTTTGAACCTTTCCTTTGTAATATATTACATATACAGATATTAGAGAAATTGGGGCATGTCTGACAGTACCTGCTAAGTAGGCCTCTCAGCAGTACTCTTATTTCAGTAAAGAAAATCTGCAAGAAGTGAGAAGTTTATGAGTTAGACTAAGAGAACAGAGAGTAATATGACATCTGCCCCCATGCCCTGTGATAGGTGAATCTACAGAAAGAAGTTGAAGGAAGTGTTATAAGGCATAGAGGTGTAAGCAGAAGGCTGTTTATCATCATTAGGTCTGGCAGCTTGGGAAATTCGGGGAAGCCAACCTGTGACTTGTCCTCACTAATTGGTACCCACTAGGCAGATTTGCAAGAAAGGCATGGCAATCCAATCCAGTAGTCTCACCTGGAGTATCCCATGGACAGAGGAGCCTGGCAGGCTACAGTCCATAGTGTCACAGAGTCAGACACAACTGATGTGACTTAACACACACAGGCAGATGTGCACAGTGGATGGTTCCCCTCAAGTTCAAGGGCACATTCAAGGCAGTCCAGAACAAAACACTGTGAGTAAATTCAGCTGGCAAGAAACAGGAACTCCTAGAAACAATTAGGATAGCTTTTAAATGGGAGTCATTCAGGATACANTTGTATAAGAATTCAAAGTAACTAGAGATTAAGTTCTCTACTCCTCACTCCAGTTTTATAAAACTGATGCACCAGGCCAAGAGCAATGACTTATTTGGTCACATCATTTCAAAGCTGAGGCAAACAGACTTGGAATAATTGACTAACAAATTTTTTTTTCTTACTTAATGACCAAGGGAAAAGATAATCCTTGCATATCCTCAAAGTAGGTCATTCTCAGATTCTTTTTGATGGCAAAGTGGTAAGCATAATTGATCAAAAAGTTTTACTTTTTTACAAAGGCCAAAATATAAATATAATTGTCTTCTATATGCCCACTCTAACTTGTTCAGACATATTTATTCATAATAACTTGTGAAAGCATAATTCACAAAACAAATCTGCCTAGAACAAGAGTGTTTTTATTTATCTCCCCAGTACCACATGCTGGTGCTCACTGGGCAGCCCTGAAAAATAATTATACAGCATCAACATGGTAAGTTTAAAATTGGGATCTATTTTAAAACCTGAAAAACACATTTTCAAATTACCCTCTGAAAATGCCCTCAATTAATGAAACTGAAATCAAAGAAGATTGCTTTTTTATATTGGAAATCATTCATGTCAGCTTAGGAAAATTGTCTTTTGTAACAGATACTCAGTTGAGTACACATATCTTCAACACCAGCATTCCCATACAGGATGGGCAGTTTAGGAAGATAAAGAGCTCATCCTGAAATGAAAACATGGTGACTACTTTTAAAAATATTTATTTATTTATTTGGCTGCATCAATTCAGCTGTGGCACGCAGGGTTTTTAGTTATGGCATGTAAGATCTAGTTCCATAACTTGGGCCCCCCACATTGGGAGCACAGAGTCTTAGTCAATGGGCAGCAGAGATGTCCCCAAAACATACTATTAAGTGACGTCTCACACAACTGGCTCTAAGACATGCAGAAGCTTGCTGATCTAGAAAAGACTTGACCTCAGGTCTAGCTTCTCTTTCCCAGGGAAGCATCCATTCTTAAGAGCTGTGAAAACTGGGCAAGTGCTGGGGACTGTGCAGGATAGTGACATTAACCTGACTAGGGAACTGCATTGCTGATTCTCCACAGAGTTTAGCCAGGTTCATTGCAAACAGACTTCTTTAACTGGGTAATATCTGGAAGCTCTCTTTGTCTCTTTTGGGTCTGAGGCAGTGAGGGTCAGTGGTAGTCTGTGGTATCAAGGGAACTTTCCTTTACTGGTGCTATCATGGTGGTTGGGATCACAAATGTCTGAGGGCAACAGATATGAAGTTGAGAATCTGTGGAGTGGTAGACTTGCAGACCTAATGAGCTGAGAAACACCTCTCCAGAGAGAAGGATTCAATCCACTACACACAAACACACACACATACATACACACACATATCAAGAACAAAGAATGTGTGGTATGCGAATTCTCAGAATATTTAACAGGTCCTTACTATGAGCCAGTTATTGGGCTCAATGCAGAGATATGAAACCAAATCAACCAGATCTTATTAATGAGCCACCCGGAGGGAACAGCTGCCCTGGAGAGTTACCTAGACTCATGGCAGACCTTAATAAGTGACAAATACATCTCTTTGTTTAACTTCCTGAGAAGTTAGGGGCTTTATTGAATTGGAGCACACTGGAATCAGTTCTAATTGATAGTGAAAGGTGAACGTGTTAGTCACTCAGTTGTGTCCCACTCTTTGCGACCTCATGGACTGTAACCTACCAGGCTCCTCTGTCCATGGAGTTCTTCAAGTAAGAATACTGGAGTGGGTAGCCATGCCCTTATCCAGGGGATCTTCCCAAACCCAGGAATCGAACCTGGGTCTCCTGCATTGCAGGAAGATTCTTTACTGTTTGAACCACCTACTTGCCTTCATTAGACTTACTGTCCAGGAAGGTGACTTCAAGCACTTCAGTGGTTTTAAGAAGAACCCATTTTTTTTAATGAAAACAATTATTTCTTTCTAATTTATGTACTTTTAGTTTCTAAGATGGTCAGAAGGAGATGGCACGAGTGAACATTGACATTCTAGGAATCAGCAAACTCAAATGGACTGGAATGGGTGAATTTAACTCAGATGACCATTATATCTACTACTGTGGGCAAGAATCCCTTAGAAGAAATGGAGCAGCCATCATAGTCAACAAAAGAGTACAAAACACAGTGCTTGGATGCAATCTCAAAAACAACAGAATGATCTTTGTTTGTTTCAAGGCAAACCATTCAATATCAAAGTAATCCAAGTCTATGCCCCAATTAGTAATGCTGAAGAAGCTGAAGTTGAACGGTTCTAGTTCAAGAACTTCTAGTTCTTGAAGTTGACATACAAGACCTTCTAGAAATAACACCCCAAAAGATGTCCTTTTCATTATAGGGGACTGGAATGCAAAAGTAGGAAGTCAAGAGATACCTAGAATAACAGGCAAAATTGGCCTTGGAGTACAAAATGAAGCAGGTCAAAGGCTAACAGAGTTTTACCAAGAGAACGCACTGGTCATAGAAAACACCCTCTTCCAACAACACAAGAGAAGACTCTTGTCCATATGTACATGGACATCACCAGATGGTCAATACCGAAATTAGATTGATTATATTCTTTGTGGCCAAAGATGAAGAAGCTCTATACAGTCAGCAAAAACAAGACCGGGAGCTAACTGTGGCTCAGATCATGAACTCGTTATTGCCAGATTCAGACTAAAATTGAAGAAAGTAGGGAAAACCACCAGACCACTCAGGTATGCCCTAAATCAAATCCCCTACAATTATACAGTGGAAGTGAGAAATAGATTCAAGGGATTAGATCTGATAGAATGCCTGATGAACTATGGATGGAGGTTCATGACTTTGTGCAGGAGGCAGTGATCAAGACCATCCCCAAGAAAAAGAAACACAAAAAAGGCCATATGGTTGCCTGAGGCAACCTTACAAATAGCTGAGAAAAGAAAAGACGCAAAAGGCAAACGAGAAAAGAAAAGGTATACCCATTTGAATGCAGAGTTCCAAAGAATAGCAAGGAGAGATAAGAAGCCTTCCTGAGTGATCAGTGCAAAGAAATAGAGGAAAACAATAGAATGGGAAAGACTAGAGATCTCTTCAAGAAAATTAGAGATACCAAGGGAATATTTCATGCAAAGATGAGCTCAATAAAGGACAGAAATGGTATGGACCTTACAGAAGCAGAAGATATTAAGAAGAGGTGATAAGAATACACAGAAGAACTATACAAAAAAAGATCTTCATGACTCAAATAACCATGATGGTGTGATCATTCACCTAGAGCCAGACATCCTGGAAGGTGAAGTCAAGTGGGCCTTAGGAAGCTTCACTACAAATAAAGCTAGTGGAGGTCATGGAATTCCAGTTGAGCTCTTTCAAATCCTAAAAGATGATGCTGTGAAAGTGCTGCACTCAATATGCCAGCAAATTTGGAAAACTCAGCAGTGGCCACAGGACTGGAAAAGGTCAGGTTTTATTCCAATCCCAAAGAAAGACAATCCCAAAGAATGTTCAAACTACCACACAACTGCACTCATCTCACACACTTGCAAAGTAATGCTTCAAAATTCTCCAAGCCAGGCTTCAAAAGTATGTGAATCATGAACTTCCAGATGTTCAAGCTGGATTTAGAAAAGGCAGAGGAACCAGAGATCAAATTGTCAGCATCCGCTGGATCATCAAAAAAGCAAGAGAGTTCCAGAAAAACATCTACTTCTGTTTTATTAACTATGCCAAAGCCTTTGACTGTGTGGATCACCACAAACTGCAGAAAATTCTTCAAGAGATGGGAAAATCCAGACCACCTGACTTGCCTCCTGATAAATCTGTATACAGGTCAAGAAGTAACAGTTAAAACTGGACATGGAACAACAGACTGGTTCCAAGTCGAGAAAGGAGTATATCAAGGCTGTATATTGTCACTCTGCTTATTTAACATATATGCAGAGTACATAATGTGAAATGCCAGGCTCGATGAAGCACAAGCTGGAATCAAAATTGCCGGAAGAAATAGCAATAACCTCAGATATGCAGATGACACCACCCCTATGGCAGAAAATGAAGAAGAACTAAGGAGCCTCTTGATGAAAGTGAAAGAGGAGGGTGAAAAACTCTGCTGGCTTAAAAGTCAACATTCAGAAAACTAAGATCATGGCACCCGGCCCCGTCACTTCATGGCAAATAGATGGGGAAACAATGGAAACAGTGAGAGACTTTATTTTGGGGGTCTCTAAAATCACTGCCAGTCCATTCCAGAGGAGGTCAACCCTGGGATTTCTTTGGCAGGAATGATCCTAAAGCTGAAACTCCAGTACTTTGGCCACCTCATGCAAAGGGTTGACTCATTGGAAAAGTCTCTAATGCTGGGAGGGATTGGGGGTAGGAGAAGAAGGGGACGACAGAGGATGAGATGGGTGGATGGCATCACTGACTCGATGGACATGAGTCTGAGTGAACTCTGGGAGTTGGTGATGTACAGGGAGGCCTGGCGTGCTGCGATTCATGGGGTTGCAAAGAGTCGGACATGACTGAGCGACTGAATTGAACTGAACTGAACTGAACTGAAAATCACTGCAGATGGTGACTGCAGCCATGAAATTAAAAGATGGTAGCTCCTTGAAAGAAAAGCTATGACAAACCCAAATAGCATATTAAAAAGGAGAGACATTACTTTGCCAACAAAAGTCCGTCTAGTCAAAGCTATGGTTTTTCCAGTAGTCATGTATGGATGTGAGAGTTGGATTACAAAGAAAGCTGAGTGCTGAGAAATTGATGATTTTGAACTGTGGTGTTGGAGAAGACTCTTGAGAGTCCCTTGGACTGCAAGGAGATCCAACCAGCCTATCCTAAAGGAAATCAGTCCTGAATATTCATAGAAGGACTGATGCTGAGGCTGAAACTCTAATACTTTGGCCAACTGATGCAGAGAACTGACTCACTGGAAAATACCTTGATGCTGGGAAAGATTGAAGGCAGGAGGAGAAGGGGATGACAGAGGATCAGATGGTTGGATGGCATCACTGACTCGATGAACATAAATTTGAGTAAGTTCTAGGAGTTGGTGATGGGCAGGGAAGCCTGGCATGCTGCAGTCCATGGGGTCAAAATGAATCAGACACAACTGAGCAGCTGAACTGAACTGAAGATGATGAAAAGATCATTTCAATATCAGAACACATATAAACCAGGACAACTAAAAAAATCCAATCTCTTTAGAGCAGTTGTTCTTAACTCTAGCTGCATATTAGATCTGCCTGGCAGAACATTTTCAAAGCACAAGTTCCAGGGCACTAATCTCCAGAAGTTTTGATTTAATTGGTCCAGAAAAGGGTCAGGTCATTGTTATTTTCAAAGATACCTAGTTTGACATTCAATTAATTTAATAGCTGCATTAAATTCTGAAACTTCAGTCTTTAAACATTAAATTTATCTGTAAGCTTCCAGCTGGACAAAAGAATATAGAAATATTTTCTCCTCTTTCCTGAATCTTATTGTGATATTTTTGTGTGGTTTGTTTACTGTTCTTTCCTGTGATGGTCTGTTTTCTGTGTCAGCTTGACTGGGCTACAGTCCCCAGTTATTGAATCATATACTACATAGCTGTGAAGGTACTTTGTAGTGGGGATTACAGGTCTAATCAATTGACATTAAGTATGGAATAGTTTGCTAAATAATCTGAATGTGTCTGATTCAGTCAGTTAAAGTCCCTAAGATCAGAACTGCTGCTGCCAGAAGAAGAATTTTTACCTGTGGACAGCAGCTTCAGCTTGTGCCTGAGCATTTCACCCTGATCATCCTGATAGCCTGTCCTGAGGATTTCAGATTCACCACAGTCATATAATCCGATTCCTTGCAGTAAATCTCTCAGTGTATCTCCTACTGATTCTGTTTCTCTGGTTGAACTTTGACTGATATGATCCCCATGTTTGTGAGTGCTTGGTTGCTCAGGCATGCCCAACTCTTTGCAAGAATACTGGAGTGGGTGGCCATTTACTCCTCCAGGGGTTCTTCCCAACCGAGGGATCAAATCTACATCTCTTGTGTCTCCTGCATTGACAAGTGGATTCTTTACCACTGAGCCTCCTTGGAAATCAAATACACTCCTCAGTTAAATTGTATGTTCTGAAGGCAGAGGTATCCATGTTATTCATTATGAATCTCAGTGCCTGACATATAAAACTCCAATACTTTGGCTGCCTGGTGTGAAGAACTGACTCATTGGAAAAGACCCTGATGCTGGAAAAGATTGAAGGCAAGAGGAGAAGGGAACAACAGAGGATGAGATGGTTGGATGGCATCCCCGACTCAATGGACATAAGTTTGAGCAAGCACCGGGAGTTGGTGATGGACAGGGAAGCCTGGCTTGCTGCAATCCATGGAGTTGCAAAGAGTCGGATACAACTGAGTGACTGGACTGAACTGAACTGAACCTGCCAACATGTTTGGTGCATAACAGGCATCAATGAACACTTGAATGAATGAATAATATGGTGAGGAAACAACATAAAGAGTGGACCATGAAACTCAGTAAATACTGTGAAATTCCACACCAGGAACAAGCACATCCCCCCATGGAGATTAAGGAAGGTGTGAAATGAGCTAATTTTGAAGGTTTGAGGTTGGGGAAGCAAAAATATAAAGATTGGAAGTGGCATACTGAGATCAGCTGTATGGCATATTAGATCAGTTGAACTAGCCAAAGAAATCATGTAAGCAAACAGATCAGTTCAGTTGCTCAGTCATGTCCGACTCCTTGCGACCCCATGAATCGCAGCACGCCAGGCCTCCCTGTCCATCACCAACCCCCAGAGTTCACTCAGACTCACGTCCATCAAGTCCGTGATGCCATCCAGCCATCTCATTCTCTGTCACCCCCTTCTCCTCCTGCCCCCAATCCCTCCCAGCATCAGAGTCTTTTCCAGTGAGTCAACTCTTCACATGAGGTGGCCAAAGTACTGGAGTTTCAGCTCTAGCATCATTCCTTCCAAAGAAATCCCAGGGCTGATCTCCTTCAGAATGGACTGGTTGAATTTCCTTGCAGTCCAAGGGACTTTCAAGGGTCTTCTCCAACACCACAGTTCAAAAGCATCAGATCAACGTGAGTTTAAAACAATAGATCATGACCAGTCTTTCATGATTAAATGCAGAACTGTATTCTTCATCTGATGATCTCTCTCTCTCCCTTAGAGTTTATAAAACCTTTCTTCAAACGCTCCCCTGATAGCTAGTTGGTAAAGAATCCGCCTGCAATGCAGGAGACCCTGGATTGATTCTTGGGTTGGGAAGATCCCCTTGAGAAGGGAACAGCTACTCAATCCAGTGTTCTGGCCTGGAGAGTTCCATGGACTGTACAATCCATGGGGTCACAAAGAGTTGGACACAACTGAACGACTTCCACATCACTTCACTTCTCCAAACATACTTTACTTGTAGGTGAAAATCAGGAAGAAAGTGTTTTATAAAATTATTTCCCTTTATGGTTTACTGATGATGATGATTTAGTAGCTAAGTCATATCCAACTCTTGCAACTCCACGGACTGTAGCCCACTGGGCTCCTCTGTCCATGGAATTCTCCAGGCAAGAATACTGGAGTGAGTTGCCATTTCCTTCTCCATTAAGGTTTATTACAGGATAGTAAATATAGTTCCTTAAGACCTTGTTGTTTACCTATCCTATATACAATACTAATCCCAAACTCCCAAACCTTCCCTACCTCCTCTGGCCTCCCCTTTTGCAACCATAAGGCTGTTCTTTGTGTGATCCTGTTTTTTAATGAAGCTCCTCTGGTTAAAGAAATATGCAGAGGACACAGTTCTGTGTGCTGAGCCCCTTGCTTCCTCCTCCTCTAAAGAACAGTTAATGTCCCACAAAGCATCATTTGAAAATCAGCATTAAGGTAATTAGCCACAGCAGTCTTCATTCACTCTATTAATCAGTTCAGTTCAGTTCAGTCGCTCAGTCGTGTCTGACTCTTTGCGACCTCATGAACTGTGACAAGCCAGGCCTCCCTGTCTATCACCAACACCTGGAGTCTACCCAAACCCATATCCATTGAGTCAGTGATGCCATCCAACCATCTTATCCTCTGTCATCCCCTTCTCCTCCTACCCTCAATCTTTCCCAGCATCAAGGTCTTTTCAAATGAGTCAGCTCTTCGCGTCAGGTGGCCAAAGTATTGGAGTTTCAGCTTCAACATCAGTCCTTCCAATGAACACCCAGGACTGGTCTCCTTTAGGATGGACTGGTTGGATCTCCTTGCAGTCCAAGGGACTCTCAAGAGTCTTCTCTAACACCACAGTTCAAAAGCATCAATTCTTCAAAGCTCAGCTTTCTTTATAATCCAACTCTCACATCCATACATGACCACTGGAAAAACCACAGCCTTGACTAGACAGACCTTTGTTGACAGGGTAATGTCTCTGCTTTTTAAAATGCTGTTTAGGTTGATCATAACCTTCCTTCCAAGGAGTAAGCATCTTTTAATTTCATGGCTCTATAATCAGTCCATCATTACCTATTTAGAGCAATCTACCATGCCAGGGCTTCCCTGGTGGCTCAGACCATAAAGAATCTGCCTGCAATGCAGGAGACCCAGGTTCAGTCTCTGGGTCAGGAAGATCCCCTGGAGAATGGAATGGCAACCCACTCCAGTATTCTTGCCTGGAGAATCCCGTGGACAGAGGGGCCTGGTGGGATACAAAGTCCATGGAGTTGCAAACACTCAGACACAACTAAGCGACTAACACATTCACCACACCACATTCTGGAGAAGCTCAGAGTTGAAGAGAAACCTTCTTCTGAAAGTGCAACCAGCTTGAGAGGCTGTGAGATGCTCTCCTGAGGTTGCAAATCATTCCAGGCATGACTAAGGTCCTAAGAGTCAGCTTTCCACAGGCTTTGAGGTTTATTCCAAAGACAGTTTGTTTCTGATAGAGGAGACGGGGTTTTGTAAAAACTGTGAGTATGTGCTTACTAGATTTTCCCCGTCCTTGAACTTGTACTAGAGCCCTAGGGAGAAGAGGCAAAAATAAAGTTGTCCAACATAAAAATATCTGAAACCCAGGGCAATGACAGAGCTGCTTCAGAAACCATGCTGCAAACTGCAACACGGAGGCAGTGCCAAAGGTAGCATCTTCACGTGAAGCGGAACAGATTCTAAAATGGGATATGAGAGAATATCCTCTATCAGATGAGGGAAAGGTGAGGGTCATGGTGGCAGGATACTTGTCACTGTGCCTGCATCCTGTCTTGAAAGAGGCAGAAGTTCTGACAAATCCAAAATGGCCCAGGGAGACTTTAAAGTCCTTTTGCTTAGTTTCTTTTGCATTGCAGGCTTTCAGCTTTTGTGTTTCCCAACCCCTTCATTTCCAATGAAGAATCCTGGATTCTTTCCAGCCAAAGACCATCTCACAACCCAGAAGAATTTCTACTCAGAAAGTCCTCTAAATGACTTTCAATTTCCCGTTTCTCTTGGTGGTTAATTCCTTCATCGTCTGTCGTTATTCATTGCATTGCCCATATGTCACAGCAAACCAACGTAATTTTTCTCACTTTCACTCTAAAGTTTGAACTCCTGTTCTTTTATCCTGGTCCCTCCGAAAACCCCAGGCCAGGACCAGTGTCGGAATGTCCCTTCTTCATACCTGTGCTGGGTGGGCAAGCACCAAGGATGAGAATCACACAAGCACAATGCAAATGACGACAGCAAATCCATGGTCTCTGACCTTGACTTTCAGTGTCGCCCATCATCTCTTTGTGATTCTCTTCAGTGATTATAAAAAAAAAGATTATCAACATCCATCTCAGTCTCTAAACACCTCATTCTCTGCAGATGCCCTACAGGAAACAAGGTCGCTAGGCACTGATCAGCAAGGTCTTGGTGTTGCTACTGCCTGATACTCACAGCCAGGCCTTGGTGTTCTCATAAACAACTTCACAGAACGTCAACATTGGAAAAGGCCACTCTGTGCTCAGAATGTGTTTTGCCAAAAGGTTTCTTTTATTTATTTTTTTTTTCATAACAGGAATTGTATATATATATATATTTTTTTTTTACTTACACATGTGACTATATTTTGATGAATACAAGATAGAAAAAAGAGAGAGCAAGAAGTATAATAAGCAACTGTAATTTGGTTACTTGATGATGTTACAAGAAGTTCATCATCAAGAAGGCTGGAGCCTTAATTGTTGTTTAGTCACTAAGTCATGTCTGACTCTCTTGTGACCTCATGGATTATAGCCCACCAGACTCTTCTGTCCATAAGATTATCCAAGAATACTGGAGCGGGTTGTCATTTTCTTCTCCAGGGTATCTTCCAAGCCAGGTATTGAACCTGCATCTCCTGCACTGGCAGCTGGGTTCTTTTTTTTTTTTTACTTTAATTGGAGGCTAATTACTTTATAATATTGTAGTAGTTTTTGCCATACACTGACATGAATCAGCCATGAGTGTACATGTGTTCCCCATCCTGACCCTCCCTCCCCATGCCATCCCTCAAGGTCATCCCAGTGCACTGGCCCTGAGTGCCCTGTCTCATCCATTGAACCTGGGCTGATGATCCATTTCACATATGGTAATATACATGTTTCAATGCTATTCTCTCAAATCATCCCACACTCACCTTCTCCCACAGAGTCCAAAAGTCTATTCTTTACATCTATGACCCTTTTGCTGTCTTGCATATAGGGTCATCGTTACCATCTTTTCTAAATTCCATATATATACATTAATATACTGTATTGGTGTTTTTCTTCCTGACTTACTTTACTCTGTATAATAGGCTCCAGTTTCATCCACCTTACAAGAACTGATACAAATGTATTCTTTTCAATGGTTGAGAAAGTTGTGACAAACCTAGATAGCATATTCAAAAGCAGAGACATTACTTTGCCAACAAAGGTCCATCTAGTCAAGGCTATAGTTTTTCTAGTCGTCATGTATAGATGTGAGAGTTGGACTGTGAAGAAAACTGAGCGCCAAAGAATTGATGCTTTTGAACTGTGGTGTTAAAGACTCTTGAGAGTCCCTTGGACTGCAAGGAGATCCAACCAGTCCATCCTAAAGGAGATCAGTCCTGGGTGTTCATTGGAAGGAGTGATGCTAAAGCTGAAACTCCAGTACTTTGGCCACCTCATGCGACGAGTTGACTCATTGGAAAAGACTCTGATGCTGGGAGGGATTGGGGGCAGGAGGAGAAGGGGATGACAGAGGATGAGATGGCTGGATGGCATCACCGACTCGATGGACGTGAGTTTGAGTGAACTCTAGGGGTTGGTGATGGACAGGGAGGTCTGGCGTGCTGCAATTCATGGAGTCGCAAAGAGTCAGACACTCCTGAGTGACTGAACTGAACTGAACTGACTATTCTACTGTGTATATGTACCACAGCTTTCTTATCCTTCGTCTGCCGATGGACATCTAGGTTGCTTCTGTGTCCTAGCCATGGTAAACAGTGCTGCGATGAACATTGGGGTACACGTGTCTCTTTCGATTCTGGTTTCCTCAGTGTGTATGCCCAGCAGTAGGATTGCTGGGTCATAAGGCAGTTCTATTTCCAGTCTTTTAAGGAATCTCCACACTGTTCTCCATGGTGGCTGTACTAGTTTGCATTCCCACCAACAGTGTAAGAGGGTTCCCTTTTCTCTGCATCCTCTCCTTGCTGAAAGTTTTAACTTTTGTTTCAGATTCCAAGGATTCATTAACAAAACAAACCACTCATACACAAATAAACAATTCCAATATCTAATAGAGAATTTTTAAACTTATTTTCAATATACAGTCATTAGAAGAAAAGAGAACCAATATCTAATAGAGAATTATCTCTCTTACTTTCAGTAAATAATCATTAACAGGAAAGAGAAACAGAATAGCAGATACATCACCTAATTGGGGCTGGCTAGTATCCAGACTATAGATAACGCTGGGAAGTCCCGTATAGCAGCAGTCTGGTGTCCCAATTGGGAAACAGTCCCAGGCAGCACATCTGCTCTGTGGGTGAGACTTCATAATTGCATTTTGGGGAGTTCCTGCTTACCATCCCAGGCTGCAAACTGATACCATCAGAAGTTTGTGAGAAAACTGCAGCTCTGGTTTTAGGTTAATCTTTTTAACAGTGCTCTTTATCCTGCCAGTCCTGGGATGTTGCTAAACACTGGGCTTGGTTGGCCAGACCTCCTCCAAGGGCTCAACAGCTCCAAGACCCACTCCCTATCTTATCTACAGTTCGCCTGGACTTACTGGTAGCCATAGATGCGCTTGGAGCAGGCACATGGTCAGGGTAGTGTCCAGGCCGGGCAGAAGCAAGATCAGAGGCCTCCTCTGCTTTCTTGCTCCTGAAGCCTGAACAGGACTACTTTAATTTCCCTAACAGGATGGATCAAGACAAAACAACACCACTCTATTTTGTCTGAACACAAACAAAATATAAGCGTTGTTCAAGCCACAAAAATGTAGTAAATTGAATGTCCCCCTCTTTTAGTTAATATAAGCAGTAGCTACTCCCTTACTAATGGCAACTTTAGTCTTACATAAAAGTTTTGAAGATACCCAATCACACTCATGGGGCTTCCCTGCTGGCTCAGATGGTAAAGAGTCTGCCTGCAGTGCGGGAGACCTGGATTCAATTCCTGGGTCGGGAAGATCCCCTGGAGAAGGAAATGGCAAAACAATCCAGTATTCTTGCCTGGAAAATCCCATGGACAGAGGATACCGGCAGGTTACAGTTTATGGGGTCACAAACAGTCAGACACAACTGAGTAACTTCACTGATGAAACACACTCACTTCCTGACAGCATCCAATCCAGAGAAAAGTCCTTTAATACTTTCCAAAAGAACCTAATACAGCCCATATTTTATAATCAATCCTTTCTAGCATTCTTTTTCTGAACTGATCCATGGTTCCCCATGAGAGTGCCCTTCCTCCAAGGAAAAATCAATCCAGTTTGTTCAACTACAGGCATATCCCTTGTGGTTAGACACTGACAACAGTAATAAGATTTATTTTTATTGATGATCACTTTGGTTAGGTTTTGTGCTAAGTACTTTATGTGTGTGACCCATTTAATTGTTTGATGACAGTAATGATTTTACCCATTGTAGACACAGAAACACTAAGGCTGAATGAAATATAAAAGCCACTGATGTCACAGATCCAGCATAATGGATGAAGGAATTATGGCTCAAGAGCTTATAAACTCAAGGCTTTTTGAAATAAACTACAAAAGTAGCAAGACAATTCTCTTTCTCATATCCCTCTTCCAGTCTCAGAACATGAGCTGGCCCTCCTTTCAATGTCAGCTTTTCCCTCTGTTCTTTGAGCATCTCCTCTGTCATCTTTTATAACTGATTCCAAGACTTCCCTAGTGGCGCAGTGGATAAGAATCTGCCTGCCAATGGAGGGGACATAAATTCAATCCCTGGTCCAGAAAGATTCCACATGCCACAGAACAGCTAAGCCCATGTGCCACAACTACTGAGCCTTGTGCTCTCAAGCCCAGGAGCCACAACTCCTGAGCCTGTGTGCATAGAGCCTGTCCTCCACAACAAGAGAAGCCATCTCAATGAGAATGCACACACCTCAATGAAGAGAGCCTCCATTTGCCATAATTAGAGAAAGCCGCATGCAGCAACAAAGATGCGGTGCAGCCAAAAATTAAATCAAAAAATAATAACAGTTCCAACAATACACATTTTTTTTCTTTTGGTTTTTCAACCTTTATTTCTTTACTGGAATTGTTTCCTCAATCTAAAGTCAGACATAAGCCTCTTTCATCCTAATAAAAAGCCAAAATTACCTCAATGGTCCCATGGTCTCTTGATCTTTTTTGACTCCAGCAAGTTCTGGAAATTCTGGTCTTTATTTTCCAGAATAATGTGATTTAAAATTATAAAATAGACATGCATGAACAGAATTGAGAGGAAGATCTTTTCCACCTTGAAGGAGTAAGGGTGGGTAGGAGAGCAGAATTCAAGAGAAAAATTGTATCTGAGAAATACATGAAGCATTGGAGGGGGAGATTCCTAGCTAGAGATATAGGAAGAGGAATCTTAGGTTAAGTAAATGGGTAACTTACTTACCTATTTACAGTAAATTACCTACCCATTTACTCACAGCATTTTATGGTAAATGCTGTAGACTGAATGCTTGTGTTCCCCCAAAATTCATGTTTTGAAAATTAACCCCTGATGTGATATGGGGTGGTAAGTCTTTTAAAAGGTAATTAGATCATGAGGGTAGAACCCTCATCAAGACATTAGTGCCCTTACAAAAGCAACCCCAAAGGGCTCCCTTGGCCCTTTTGCCCCGTGAGGACACAGTAAGAAAAACGGCCATCTGTGAACCAGAAAATTCTGTTGTTTACAAGCCACCGACTCTATAGTATTCTTTTATAACAGACCAAATGGGCTAAAAGAGGAGGAAATAGTGAAATCACAGAGAAAGGGAAGTCTGGTATGTGAGATCTGGTGAGTAGTCTAGTTAATCTGGGGTGTCATCTGCTGAGGCTGCCATAACGAAACACCGCTGACTGGACACTTTCAACAACAGAACATTGTTTCTCACAGTTCTGGAGGCTGGACGTCCCAGATCAGCTCTACAGACAAAAATCTCCCTGCTGTGTCCTCATGTGGTCCTCACCGTTTGCACCACAACCCTGGTGTCTTTGTATATCCAAATTTGCCCTTTGGACACCAGTCAGATTGGATGAAGGACAATCCTAAAGACCTTAACTTCATAAAGAATTTATCTCCAAGCACAGTTTCATTCTAATCACGTTCTAAAGTGGATTAGGACTTCAAAATACAAATTTTGAGAGAACACAATTTAGCCTGGAATATAGGGGAGCAGGGAAGATTAGGCCAGAAATGTAGGTTAGGGCCAACTCACAGACGCCTTGGAATATAAGAATAAGAAATCAGAACTTCTTCTTTTTGCAGTGAACTCTATGAATGTCTGACATGACATTCCTTTTGGACCGTTAAATATTGAAGGTGAAACCTATTATGACTTCTTTACTGAAATTATTTCTATATATGATCATGTATATTTTGTAACAACTGAATTCCCTCTAAAAAGCCTTGCTTTGAGATATATATTCATATACTTCTATTTATATCATCCTCCTTCAAACCAATCTAAAAAGATCCTCCAGATATTTAGAATATTGTCTGAAACAATATCTTTGCATAGAACCAATGCTTAAAACACTTTTTGATTAACACTTGTAGGCATTCACTCAAATGCTTAACAGCTGAAGCTGTTCTAAATATAGGCCACCTGTTTTTCCCAAGGGAGTCAGCAAAACCTGAGTGGCTGAGAGAAGCACATTTACATGGGATATCTCTACGTGGCAATGTGGGCAAAGACCTTCAGAAAGGCAGAGAAGCTGTCCTTGCTCTCTCCCAGGACAGTTCGTGCAAGATCCCTTTTTCATCGCAGGAGTCAGCACTGACTTCATTCTCAAAGGAGAAATTGAAGGTCACGGACATGCATTAAGTACCAAATGCACCACAAGCCTTGGGCTGGTTTTTCTTTGCTGTGTATTGTCTCATTTCATTCTATTATTGTCTTTCCATTTTATAGATAAGCAAACAGACTCAGAAAGGTAAAATTACTTGCTCATAAGAATAGAATAATGAGTTGAACGCAGTCTTATTCCAAAATCCACTTTGTTTGCCATATGCCATCTTAAGTGGGTTGGCTCTACCACGGTTATGTAGGTCAAAGTATCATCAGCCTTTGTTTGAATCCCATCATCAGCTCTGTGCAGGGGGAGGACACCAGGATGCAGTAATGGTTGTGGGTTACTATCAAGGATCTGTTTGAGGACAAACCTGAAGCAAAACAATCTCTCAACCTGCACATGCACATATACAGCAATGTATTAGGTTGAACCACATGAAAATGTTTGTAATCGAAATCTGTCAAAATTTTATATGATTTTATAATTGTTTGTTCCTGGTAATAACCCAAGAGGTAACAGCTGTAGCTGCTACTCTACTTAACAATGGAGATTTTCTACCATAGAAAAGAATTGTTCATGTTCTTTAGCCGCAGGCACACCTAGAAAACAAGTCTCCTCTTGCCTGGGGGGAAAACCCCAGTGTCATCCTCCATTCCAGGAATATACACTCCTCTGGGAAGACAGGGAAAAACCACATGCACACGGAGCAGAAATTCAGGCATTCCCCTTTGGATTGCTCTTTCCATAATTAAGGATGAGAGTGTCTCCTAGAAATACTTGCAAATAATAAGGTGTATAAGATGAAGAAAAATGCTAAAGCAGGAACACACCACAAGAGATTCCAAGGGGACCATTACACATGCGGTATAAGCCTGCACCCAAAATATTACAGGTCAACGCACTGGAGGTGCCAAAGGAAAGTGTCCGTGATCACCCTTACTGAAGAGGTGCTAGCTTCTTTGATTGATTGACACTGTTGTTGTTCAGTTGCTAAGTCATGTCTGACTCTTTGTGACCCTATGGACTCTAGCACGCCAGGCTTCCCTGTCCTTCACCATCTCCCAGAGCTTGCTCAAACTCATGTCCATTGAGTCGGTGATGCCATCCAACCATCTCATCCTCTGTCGCCCCCTTCTCCTCCTGCCTTCAATCTTTCCCAGCCTTCAATCTTTCCCAGCATCAGGGTCTTTTCCAATGAGTCAGTTCTTCACATCAGGTGGCCAAAGTATTGGAGTTTTAGCATTGGTCTTTGATTGACACTGTGAGTAATTAAAACTCAAAATTAGGGGCATTTGTCAATTTCTCCAATATGTAGGAATCACTGAAATTTTAATAGGCACATCAGAACACCCTGGGGGATAGTGCCACCTTTAAGATATTTTTTTTAAGTATTTGATAAATTCCCTTTAAATTTTCTAATGAAAACATCTTTTCTCAAAAACCAAGAGGATAATTTCAAGAAGAATTTTGAAATTTCACTTAATGGCATTTCCCTCCTCTTCAGTAGTGATTCCTGTGGCCGTGAGGGCTGGATGAGCCTTTACTTAGAAGGTCGCAGCTTTGCAAAAGGAGGAAAACACTGAAACACTGGGCTAATTAAGAGCCATGATCAGTACATGTGGATTAATCTGAACCAAAGCTTTATTCTCATGTCTCAGTCCATAAGAATTTATGAGAGAGGGGCACTGATACTCACTGAATTTATCTTACTCCCTATCAGTTTCCTAGGAGAACATAGACTGGGAGGTTTTGAATGAGATATCCCAAATCATAATAAATTCATGAGAAAATCTGCCTTGAATATGTGAATTCTTTCTCTGGTCTTAAGTCCTTTAAATCCAAGCCACTGAAACCTTGTCTGTGAATAATATTAGCTATTCATTAACTGAATATTTATGATGTATCAAGTTCTGTTGCTGTCGTTGTTCAGTTGCTAAACTGTGTCTGACTCTGCAACCTCATGGACTGCAGCATGCCAGGCTTTGCTGTCCTTCAGTATCTTCCGGAGTTTGCTCAGATTCATGTCCACTGAGTCAATGATGCTATCCAACCATCTTATCCTCTGCCACCCGCTTCTCCGTTTGCCTTCAATCTTTTCCATCATCAGGGTCTTTTCCAGTGAGTGGTTCTTCGCATCTGGTGGCCAAAGTATTGGAATTTTAGCCTCAGCATCAGTCCTTCCAGTAAATATTCAGGGTTGATTTCCTTTCGTGTTAACTGGTTTGATCTCCTTATCCAAGGGACTCTCGAGTCTTCTCCAGCACCACAATTCGAAAGCACCAATTCTTCAACACTCAGCCTTCTTTACAGTCCAAGTTTCACATTCATACATGACAGCTGGAAAAACCATAGCCTTGACTGTATGGACCTTTGTTGGCAGATGTGTGTCTGCTTTTTAATATGCTTTCTAGGCTTGTCATAGCTTTCCTTCCAAGTTCTTCATGTATCTACTAACTTATTTAATCCTCACAAACTCCCCACACACTATTATCAGTCCCATTTTATAGATGAGAAAACTGAGTCAAGGAGTGTTTGAAATCTCAAGGTCCCACATCCAAGAAGTATTTGAGCAGGATATTAAAACAGACATTTTGATTGCAGTGAAAATGAAAACCGCAGTCATGTCCAACTTTTTGTGACCTGAAGGACTATATAGTCCATGGCATTCCCCAGGCCAGAATATCGGAGTGGGTAGCCTTTCCCTTCTCCAGGGTGTCTTCCCAACCCAGGGATCAAACCCAGGTCTCCTGCATTACAGGCAAATTCTTTACAAGCTGAGCCACAAGGGAAACCCAAGAATACTGGAGTGGGTACCCTATACCTTCTAATATTATTTGATTGCAGAGTCTACATTTTTAATCACCAAAATACTGTCACTCTTGAGAAACTAGCTGTCATGGCAGCTGCCCCACCACTACCATCAAATAAGAACCTTCATGACAGTTTAATGGCCACAAAGCACCCAAGGCCTCTACAGAAAATCCTCCACCCATGACACTGAGTAATCCTTCCTTCTTTAAAAATGTCCTCAAACTGCTTTCTTGTCCATTGTAGCCAGTGAAAGTCTGCCAGATATACCTGAAAACTAGTTAGAAAGTCACCCTGAAGCTGCCACCTTAATAAAGCACCTGTCAATCAGAGATTATCTCTGTATTTCATCTTTCTATTCTATGAAACTGACTCTCCTTTGAAACTTGAAACTCCTGCTGAAATGAAAGTGACAGCAGATGGTCTTCCTTTATTAATAAAAAGCCTCTGTTTGCTTCATCTCAGAATTTTGTTGTCTTTGAAAATCAAACACAAACCAGATTGACCCTTTCGATTTACAATTATGTTAAAATAATTGCATTCAAAGTATCCACAATTCTTGGGCTTCTGACCCACTGAAATTACAATCAATTTTATTAAAACATAAAAAACTGATTAAGTATTACTTGATCCTAATTGAATATTTACTTGATAGATTATGTCATTATAAAATAAATAATTAGAACATGGTTTCCAGTAGAGGGATCTATAGAGATCTATAGAGAACAAATAAAACTATCACCTTAGTGGGTGGTGTTCTCACAAGTACATGGAAAACCATCTCTATACTGCATCGGGTTTAATGAGATATGTCATTTGCCCCAGATATGCCAAAATAGTCCTACGCTTTAAGCCATACCACAATCTGAGCATTGTTATATAGCTCCATGTAGCTTGAGCTTTAAAGAACCCAGAATACAAAGTTTACTCTTTAGACTCTTCATTTGCAGCTGTAAGTAAAGAATTTATTTGCCAAAAGATAAACATTGCCACCTGCTGAGATAAGAGAATAAAAGTGAGTAAGCTTACACACTTTTAAAACAATATTTTCTACTTTTCATTAGTGAAATCAGTGAGAAGCAGGCTTGTCATTTCTCAGTAAAATACAAGGACATCTAACTTGTGATGATCACTTGATTAGACCTCACAGTCCCAAGAAAGTAGTAGCAAAGGCTACTTTTGATCAAAAAGTTTCATCCAGCATTTCCCAAAAAATAGAATAAAGAAGTCTTTGTGTTCACTGTATTTACAGCTTCTAGATAACTTTTCTGGGATTCTCATCTCTTGCATGACCACAGAGAATCATAAACTCATTTTTCAGTTCTAGGTAATTGAACCTGAAGCTCGAAACTCAAGAGGAATAAAGAGAAACAGCATAAAACTCCTAGAAGAGAGCATAGGCAAAACATTCTCTGACATAAATTGTACCTATGTTTTCTCAAGTCAGTGTCCCAAGGCAAAAGAAATAAAAACAAAAATAAACAAAAGGGACCTAGTCAAACTTAGAAGCTTTTGCACAGCAAAGGAACCATTAAAAAAAAAAAATCTATCTAATCTTTCTAATCTACAGAATAGAAGAAAATATTTGCAAATGATGCAATAGACAGGGCTTAATCTCCAAAATATACAAATTTACATGAACCATTTAAAACTGAGCAATTCATTACTACTTGGTATGTTCAGAGTTTTGTGCAATAAGCATCTCTAATTCTGAAACATTCATCACCCCTAAAGAAAACACCACATCCATGAAACAGTTGTGCCCCACCCTACCCCCAATCTTTGGCAAGCAACAATCTACATTCTATCTCTATGAAGTGAAGTGAAGCAAAGTGAAGTCGCTCAGTCGTGTCCGACTCTTTGCGACCCCATGGACTGTAGCCTACTAGGCTCTTCTTTCCACAGGATTTTCCAGGCAATAGTCCTGGAGTGGATTGCCATTTCCTTCTCCAGGGGATCTTCCCAACCCAGGGATCGAACCCGGGTCTCCTGCATTGTAGACAGACGCTTTACCATCTGAGCCACCTATTTTGGGTATTTCATGTAAAGGAAATCACACAAGAGGTGAGCTTTTGTTCTTACTTCCATTGAGCATAATATTTTCAAGAGTCACCTTATCAATATTTCATTCATTTTTGTGGCTAAGTAATACTTCACTGTATAGATATATCACAATTTGTTTATCTCTGCACCACTGATGCATGTTTAAGCTATTGTGAATAGTGCCTTAAACATGTCCTTAAGTACCAGTTTTCAATTTGGGGGATATTTATTTAGAAGTGAAAATGGTATATGGGCCATATGGTAACTTGATGTTTACCTTTTTCAGGAATGTTAATATTGATTTTTAAGTTGAGAATAATAACAATGCAAAAGTTGAAGCTTGCCAAGTAGTAGAGAGTAGGTCATGATGCCATGAATCAAGTGAGGACAAACCATATTGTAATCTCACTGGGACCCAGGAATCTCCAAGGTGAGTACAGCTGTTCTCAGGATGAGGGGAAACTTTTCAGAATTTATATTCTTTTTTACTATATAAATAGACCTGATCCATAATAAGAGTTAGAAATGTATTCTAATATGAGGAAAGGAAAAATGTGATCATAATCTGCCACTAAGCTTACTGTACTCATAAGTCAAAAATTACTACCATGGATATAACAAATTACATTTATTGTAATAGGTAACAACCGTTAGAACTGTGGTGTTGAAGAAGACTTTTGAGAGTCCCTTGGACAGTGAAGAGACCAAAGCAATCAACACAAAAAGAAAATTTATGACCAACCTAGACAGCATATTAAAAAGCAGAGACATTACTTTGCCAACAAAGATCTGTCTAGTCAAGGCTATGGTTTTTCCAGTAGTCATGTATAGATGTGAGAGTTGGACTATAAAGAAAGCTGAGTGCCAAAGAATTGATGCTTTTGAACGGTGGTGTTGGAGAAGACTCTTGAGAGTCCCTTGGACTGCAAAGAGATCCAATCAATCCATCCTAAATGAAATCAGTCCTTAATGTTCATTGGAAGGACTGATGTTGACACTGAAACTCCAATATTTGGCCACCTGATGTGAAAAGCTGACTCATTTGAAAAGACCCTGATACTGGGAAAGATTGAGGGCAAGAGGAGAAGAGGGTGACAGAGGATAAGATGGTTGGATGGCATCACCAACTCAGTGGACATGAGTTTGAGTAAACTCTGGGAGTTGGTGATGGACAGGGAAGCCTGGCGTGCTGCAGTCCATGGGGTCACAAAGAGTCGGACAAGACTGACTGAACTGAACTTTACACACTCATGGTTTTGTCTTTTTTTCCATTGTCTTATAAAGAGTGTTTTTTGACACCCTGCATTTTTAAAATGAACTTCACAGTAATAGAGGCTTCCCTAGGTGGCTCAGAATCCACCTGCAGTGCAGGAGACTAAGGTTAGATTCCTGGGTCGGGAAGATCCCCTGGAGGAGGGAATGGCTATCCACTCCAGCATTCTTGCCTTGAGAATCCATGGACAGAGGAGCTTGGCAGGCTATAGTCAGTCCATGGGGTAGCAAAACGTCAAACACGACTGAGCAAATAACACTTTCACTTTCACGTTCCACAGGAATACTAAGTGGGGACTACCTTTATGGTAGTTACTGTTTACAGAGTACAGAAACTTCTAGTTAGGAATGAATTACTTGATTTCACCACTTCACACAGCTGTCTATTGCTAAATGGACCTCTTACATCACTGCCATATCTACCTTTCAGCCTCTAAGTGTGAACAATCAGAATCTCAGCCTTTGCTCTTTACATTTCCAAAAGCTGTTATGAATATTTGCATTTTGTTTCTGTAATGTCTGGAAAAAAGCATTTCTAATCTGTTACAATATAATTGCCAGGGGAAGTGTGAATTCAGAACTACTAGATCACAAGGAATTGAGACTCTGTTACTAAATAATTGTATGTATAATAAAGGTCCAAACTGAAACTTTTTACTTGGAAAAACAGCACCATGTTTTATAAAGTTAGTTTTGTAAAAGTTATTCAGGGAATTTGAAGGAACTCCAGATTAAAAAAAAAAAAAAAGATAAGTGTATCACCAGCACATGAAACGCACTCTCAAAAAAACATAAGCCTTACATCACTATTTCATAACTTCTTTTGGCTATTTGTAAGACCCAACTTTTCAAGATTTACCACCTGATTTTGGAGTAAATCACATCTTCCCTCTCCTAAGTATATGTTATCAGCTCCAAATTCAATGTCTAATCATTCCTACTTTGTTCCTCTTCATTAAATGAATTGATGTATGCAAAAGTCTTGTAAACTGTAAAATCTATAAACATTTGGAGATTTTTTCTGTTTATTTTAGAAAGGAATAATCTGATGGAACTAAAGGAAGCCAAAGTAATTAAGTAGATGCTGGTTTTCAGTTTCTGGTGCAGGGGTAATTAGATGATAGATTACAGATTAACATGGTAATAAGACTGGAGACCTAGGGTTTGTTTTTGGAGGAAAGTGCCTGTGATTTGGTGGGTAGATGAGACAAAGGGGAGAAGTGAAAGAGGATTTCATTGTCAGCATGAATAGAACTGCTAAGAACAGCAAGTGGAAATAAGGAGAGATGTAAGAAACTCTCTTCTGGACTTGATGAAATTAAAAGAGATGGCAAGATACATAAACTAAGAAAATAGTGTCAACCCATCTGGCAGCTAGGAGACACACAGGACAGAAGCCAACAAGGATGGCAGAGGGGGAGCCCCCAACTGCAGTATCCTTCTGTCACCATGCCACTGAATAGCCCACTATGGGACTAGCTAACCTTGGTTAAGGCAATTATTTCGTTACTTATAGCCCAAACCGAGATAACAGAGAAGCTGAATTAAACAAAACCTAAGATAATCTTGGTAAGATAACTAAAATGACTGTAGGTATTTTGGGTTAGCTTATAAATCTTTTTTTGAAAAAGAATATGCCTTTCATTATATTCACAATTTTTTAACTTCAAATTTCAAAACCCAAAATTGTTTTAAGAGAACCAGAAGCTATGGGAAAACATAATAAATTCCTTTGTAATTTAAAAGATTACTGATGCTTTTTTAAGTGGCAATAGAAGACTTCTGTGTATAAAAAGCACTGTTTAGTTCAAAGAGCATTTATTTTGTCTTTAAATCAGACATTATGCTAAATCGAGAGCTACTGCAGTTTTAGAGGTTAGTTGTTAGAAAAGATACTTCATTTTTATGAGGACAGTTCACTCTCATAAAATTCTATATGAAATCTAAATACATGAGGACAGATTAGACCATAATTGTCTATATTAATGATCTCCTCACATCTCAGCTCCTCTGAAAGAAAACTTTTAAAAGGAAGTTATAAAAGACTTAAATTTTAAATTGACAAAAATTTGATTTACAGTCCTCCCTAAAATGCTCTTAACAAATTAAATGAGTTATATTACAACTATTATTTCAGAGAAAACAACACTGTGTTCTTTCCTGGAAAATGTGTTCATATATGAAGTGCAATTTGTTTTGAAGAGGTCTCCTAAGTTATTGATCATAAATAATAACAGAAAACATTACCTTCATGCTTGTTATGTACCATGTACTGCTAATCCTCAAAACAGGAACTTTTATTGCCACCAGTTTCTAGATGAGAAACAGCCGGGGTCCAGCCCCAGTGGATCCAGGGAATTCGAAGGTGGGGACAGAGTCGGCGTCCTTGGAAAAATACATATTTAATTACAGATATATAGAGAGATTAGAAACGGATAGTGTAGTAGGAAAATTAGTGGAGAAAAAAAAGCTGAATAACTTGGTTCACATGGAATAGCATCCATGCTCCAGATGGGAATTCAGCCAGAAAAACGGGGAGCAATAAAGAACGACATGGGGAGTCGGTCTTTCCAGGAACTGATCCCATTTCTTTATTTTTCAGGTTTTCTTATATACCTTTTGTTGCATATAGGGATGGATACAGAGTCACGTGGGAGTCAGCAGTCCTGACCTTTATCAAAATCAGGTGCTTTACATAAAAAAAAGTCTTAGGGGTTTTACCTCATTTTTTGGCCATGAGACCTGCTGACATTTTATGATCCTTTCTTTCTGATAACCAAAAAACTTATTTTTTCCAAGGGTGTTTTTTCTTAAACCAGGCACCACTCTCCAAATAAAGTTGCATTCCTATAGGGTGAGGGTGTAGTGAGTTACAATCAAGAAAGGAATTTATTTAACCCAAGGTTAACATGATCAATCTTAAAGGTTAATACTTATTTCTCCTATATGCTAGTTATATTCATTATAAGGGCAGGGAATATGGAGATTTAGCAGCAAACATCGGCCCAACAAATGAAAATCCTTTCACCAATTTTCCCCTTAAGATCTATTTAGTCTTAAGATAGTGATAAAGTTACATTTTTACATAGCAAGGACACAGTGATTTATAACAAAGTACAGTGATCTATTACAAA
>SJYX01008913.1:169441-212140 GCA_006410675.1 Oreotragus oreotragus
GATGAATGGATAAGAAAGCTGTGGTATATATACACAATGGAGTATTACTCAGCCATTAAAAAGAATACATTTGAATCAGTTCTAATAAGATGGATGAAACTGGAACCAATTATACAGAGTGAAGTAAGCCAGAAAGAAAAACACCAATACAGTATACTAACACATATATATGGAATTTAGAAAGATGGTAATGAGGACCCTGTATGCAAGACAGCAAAAGAGATACAGATGTGTAGAGCGGACTTATGGACTCTGAGGGAGAAGGAGAGGGAGAGGGAGAGGGAGGGATGATTTGGGAGAATAGCACTGAAATATGTATACTATCATGTAAGAAATGAATTGCCAGTCTATGTTCAATGCAGGATGCAGGATGCTTGGGGCTGGTGTATGGGGATGATCTGGAGGGAAGATGTGGGGTGAGAGGTGGGAGGGGGGTTCATGTTTGGGAGTTCGTGTAAAAAAATAAATAAATACAAAAAAAGAAAAAAAAAATTGGTATAGCCAATATGGAAAGTAGCATGATATAATATAATCCAGCAATTCCACTTCTGATTAATATTTGAAGAAAACAAAAACCCTAACTGAAAAAGATATATCCACCCCTATGTTCACTGCAACATTATTTACAATAGCCAAGATGGAAAAATGGATAAAGAAAATGTGCGTGTGTGCACATGCACACACACACACACAAACACACACACATACACACAAACACACACACACAGTGGAACACTATACAGCCATAAAAAAGAAAAATCTTGTCATTTGCCACAACACAGATGAACCTTGAGGGTATAAGACTAAAATGAAGTAAGTCTGACAGATGAATATCATGTGATCTTACTTATATGTGGAATTTAAAACAAACAAAAAAACACTGAACTTATACAGAGAACTGAGGCAAAAATGGGTGAAGGGGATCAAAAGGTACAAAACTCCAGTTATAAAATAATTAAGTTGAGGGATGTCATGCACATCATGGTTTTCCTATAGTTAATAAATCTGTACTGCATATCTGAAAGCTGCTGAAAGAGTACATCATTAAAGTTCCCATCATAAGAAAGAAAGCATACATCATACAGACATGCAAATTCACAGAAATTTTCTCCAGAAACTTTATTCAACAGAAATTATAATAGCCTGCAAAGCAGAATGTAGGATACACGTTGTTAAATCATTGTGGTTTCATTTGTCAGTATGGAGATGCTATCAAGAAATAAAAAAAAATTGAAACAACCAATTTGCCAAGCAGTATGCTCACTCCTATCATCTCTATCAGACATCAAGGAATTATATAACTTCATCAACTTTAATGGTCATATCTGTGAAACTAAGGGCAGTATACAAATGGATGACTTGTGAACAAAGAGAAAACATTTGAAATATCAAAATAGCTTGCTGGCTGGCTGTGACGCTCCAGCTTTTGATCACCATGACGGGCAAGTTTCTTTGTTGACTGATTCTCTTCGATCACCGCCATATCCTACAGGTATTATCCTTGCTGCCTAAAGAAACAAATTTCACAAAGTTATTTTTCTTTGTTTTACTCATTTAACTCTGTGTTTACAGGTTGACATTTTCTGGGTTGTTGTGGACGATCAACGTGCTCAATATGCTAGCTCCTGGGTGTCCAGCTCAGAGCCCGTTAGCAGTTCAGGTGTTTGGGGCGAGGAGATCTGTTTGTTTCTCTTGCCCATTGGTCATAAATTGGGCAAGTTCACATTCTACTCCCCTGTGTAACATTCATGGCATTTTAGGATTAGAGAGGACCCGAGAATGCAACCACATCACCCACCCCTCTGCTTATCCCCGTCCCGCTTGATGCATAGCCACCAAGTGGCAAATATGATGACTTTGAACATCTCCAGGTTTGAGTGATCAGTTTATGAGGAAGCAGCATATTCCACTTTGGACTGTTTCAAAATTACAGTGGATTTTTCTCCTCATCAGTCAAAACGTGAAACTCCTGCGCTCCCCATGACAGCGGTAGACACTCTTCCAAAGCAGCCTTGATACACTCCTGCCTGAGGGACCCCATCCACGTTCGGGCCCTGGGAATGGCAGCCCCAGTATGAAGCACTGCTGGGCTCTGCTGGCTTTTTCCACCTCAGGTGCCAGGCATGTATCATCAGTGCAAGAGGTGTGGGGGCTGCAAAAGTCTGTGCAAACTGCACATTGTACCCAAAAGTATCTCATCTTTTTGAAAGTGTCCTGACCACTCCGGACAGTCTGCTTCCATTTTGTGATTCTAAACACTCAGGCAGTCCACTGAAAATGCGTGCAGTTAACCACACCAGGGTCCACCAGAAAAACAGGGCAGATTCATATTCAAAGTGCTCTGCTGATGGCAAGGAAGACATGTCACTTCCCATTCTCATAAACGCTGTCATCGATTGGACCAGTATTTAGCATATTGGTGCTTTTATTTTTTTATTTTTGGTATTGTTTAGTCACTAAGTCATGTCTGACTCTTTGCAGCCCCGTTGACTATAGCATGCCAGGCTCCCTTGTCCTTCGCTATCTCCGGGAGTTTGCTTTGGGAAACACTAAATAAACTAATAATATCTTTAAAGAGCTCAGGCTTTTGAAGGCCAGCATTAAAACAAGACACAAACAACTAATATTGCTTCCCTAAATTCTCCAGGGCCTTCTGTGGATGAGGAAAGAGGTATTGCAGGGCTGGCCTGGCTTAACACAAACAGGGTGGACTAGGAAAGGTTGGTCCTCTGAGAAAGCAGCCCCAACTCCAGTGTCCTCTGTCATAACCACTCACATCCTTCATCATCAAGAGAAAGGATCTGATGCTATTTACTATGGTATGGTCTTAGGAATACCTATATTATAGTAACACTTACAAACCATAGGCCCAAAGAAAGTAATCTGTGATTTTAGAAATCATCCATAATTAAGTAGAAAGGACTGGAATTTTAGGGCAAAGGCAGAGATTATTCTCAGCACTTTTGAAGTTGTCTGATTAAAATCAAGAAAATCAGCCAACATATGAAGCCAAGTTTGCATATGCAACATTAAACTCCTTAGACCAGTTAAGCAATTTAAAAATTTTCTCAATACAATGAGAATCATTGAGAGTTAAGCAGATTCATTCCCCTGTGGGCATCCCTACCCCAAACTATCATTTAGCACCCTGCTCCTTGCCAGGGTTTCCTCCAGAGGCACCTACTCACATTATGCCATATTCTTGGCACTTTCTCCCTTTTCTACAATCTCAACTAACCTGCTCTTAATCCAGTTCTTATGAAACATTGCCAATATAATTCACTCACAATAAATTGTTAATAGTTGAAAAAATGTTCAGTATGTGCTCTTTTCCCCATATATTAATGGGTTACAAGGGGAAATCCGAGGAGAAAACAATTTTGCTCAAAGAATAAATCTCTAATGGGCTGTAAAGCCCACTCTGGAGAACTCAGGTCCTGACTTGTTTTAGTTACTAACACTTACTGACATCAACTGAATATTAACCACTGGATGGATGATGCCTGGGGATACGCAGTCAACAGTAAGGCAGGCTACTAAATTCTTACCCTGTCTGGGGCAACTGATTTTCAGGATTCACAAAGCCTTACAGTCAGCGGCAGAGCCCACTCCTGTGGTCCTGCAAAGCAAAACTAAATAATGGACACAAAAGGCACCCAGGTGAGCTAGGGACCCGGAAGAAGGGTAAGGATAGGAGTGGGCGCCTTTTGGTATTCAGCTCAGAAACTCTAAAAGCCAACTGAAAGGAAAGCTGAGTTGATGGGGTTTATTTCTCCCCTACCTGTAATGATTATGTCGCCTTTATAGTTGAAAGCACAGGAGAAGATCTCATCTGTGTGTCCCTCTAGAACCTGGAGGCACTGACCAGTCTGAGCATCCCAGATTCTAGCTGTTTTGTCAGAGCTGCCTGTGAGAAGACGGTTGCCTTGGGGGTTGAAAGAAATCTACAGGCAAGCAAGGGAGGAGGGAGAAGTGATCACAAGTTGGTGTAATTTGATTTCCAGTATATTTTTCATCAGGAAAAAGTGGACATCACTAAGTTACCTGTTCACCTTCCCAGCCTGGTACTTATTTTTACCTAGAACAGTTCCTTCAGGGTGGGGAAAAGACTGCAGAGACTAATGCACAAAAATTAAAATCTAGACAATGATGTCTGATTGCCTACCCCTCACACACCAGTCTGAGGATAAAGACCACAGCTCCCTTATACTTTGAGTGTTCCCCACCCAGCTTCTTTTCATTTCAAGAGCAAAAGCTGTTGACACCAGTCTCTCCACTCAAACCAAGAGGCAGAGCCCTGGTGTGGATGAGAACACAAGTCAGGCATCTTCACACCCAAACCTCGGTGTCAGCTCTACAGACCGACTTTCTGTTATCACGAGCATAGAGATGGTCCTTCAGTCTGTGGCACAGAATGTCAGGCTCCACAGGAGAGGACTGTCTGTGTTGCTCCTTAAAGTGCAGCAGTTTCCATCTATGTGGGCTTCAGAGCCCCAGTGGGCCAGGCATTGTCACATGGTATGTGAGCAGCAAAGAAAACCGTCAGTCCTCAGTTCCTCTGGAGGTCGTGTTTATAACCTTTTCTAAATCATCAGAAGATGGTGATGTGGGTCACTTCCTCTGTGACTACAGGTTTGATGAGGGCAAGCCCCAGGGTTATGGCTTTTCTCATCAGAGTGTCACCAAAGCCCAGCATAATACCTAGCATAGTGGGAACTCTCAAAATGAATGAAAGAATACTTTAGCTTGGCACCCCATAGAAATGCCATTACTGGATGGCAATTCAATAGGTAATATATCAGTTAACAAGCATAAAATGAAATAATGTAGAGTCTGAGAACTCTTTCTACTCATACATACACAAAAACATGTGTGTTTGTTGACTGTGCCTTGCCAGACCCTCAGAAGAATAGCTCAGTCTCGCTGTGTGGCCTGTTTCCCATGGCCACATCCCTCATCCCTCGTACTACCAATCTCCCGGGCCTCCCAGCCTAATGCAGAGGATGTGCTCTGCAATGTCTAAGAGACCAACCCTGATGGCAGGAGGGCAAGGGCCACCGATAGCAGGGGAGCCTGCAGAGACCTGAATCCATCGAGCTGATACGTTAAAAAGAATGAAAAATCTCATCTTAGGCACGAGACCAAGGAATGGGACTGAGCTGGGGGTGAGAGTCACCGGTCCCAGCCTTCTCTACAATTTTCTGAGGACGTCTCTAAACCTCAGATCACTGACTAGATGGCCGTACTGCATGGATAAGCTTTTGAGAGGAGTTCATATGAAATCCTAAACTACAGCTTTCAGGTTTCAAGATAGGTCATTTTTTACTTTTTTAAGCAGTAACTATTTCTAGGCAATACTTCCTCAGTGGCATGTGATCTACAGGATGCTTAACATTTGTGCAGCCTGTTCTTTTACATAATATAAAAGGGGTGTGCTTACTAGAACCAGGAAAAGCACTTTACTAGCTTCTTCATAGCTTTAATAAGTATGCTTTGCTAATTGAAACTTTTTTCATGGCTGAGGAGAATGGCGTTTTATACTTTGTAAAAAGTTTTAGAAATCATTTTATTACACTGAGTTTGAGGACACATTTAAAAAGTTACTCTTCAGGTAACTGATTTCTACAAAGAATAAGATAACTGGGCAAAACCTCAGTACTATCAGTGACAATAGACCAATCTATATTAAGCCTGATGCTTATTTTTGAAAATAAATAAATTTCTCCAAATGAGAAAAGAAACTCACCTTTGAAATTTCTCCTTCATGGCCTTCCAACTTGGTAACACATTTTCTTGTAGCTGCACTGAAAATTCTTGCTGTTCCTTTTTGAAAGGAGTGGAGATATATATAAATTCATCAGAAATGCAGGACTTTTAACCACATGACTTGAATTATCTAAATATCTATCCCTCTGACACATAAGCTCAGTGCTAAGTTTGTCTTCTTGCCTGTGGTAAGAGCCAGACACGTAATACTATAAATGCAAGCTGATCCCACCTCAGGAGAAGAACGGGGGAAAGAAGCATCTCTCTAGCCCCAGCTTATTAGAAGAGACACTAGGTTCCAAGAGAGATGGAGGTGCAAGGACAAGAAATCAAAAAGAATCAAATTTTAAAGAGAAAAAGCAGGGACTCACAACATGTTTTGATGATTCTGATTACCTACAGAAATAAATAGCGAGACTAATATCAAACACCAAATATGAGTCTAAGGTTACAGAAGACACAAGAGGCCTTCTGGGAGGGGTCAACAGCCACTACTTACAAATAATGAAGAATAGGTGCTAGGAAAACCTTTTCAACAGAAAAGGCAAATAGAATGATTTGTTCCCTGCTGTATATCCAGTGCCTATAAATGCCAAACTCATATTAAACACTCAATAAATAGATGTAGGATGGATGGATTGATGGATGCATGCATGCATGGGTAGATGGATGGATGATGTGTAGATGGATGGATGGATGGAAGGAAGGATGGATGGATGGATGGATGGATGGGTAGATGGATGAAGGATAGATAGACAAATGGATGAATGGATGGATAGATAGATATAACATTTCCTTAGAATTAAGGAACACAGTCATTACATAAGCATAGAAGGAGAAAAAACAGAAGTAATAAACTTTTTGCCATAAAAAAATTAATATTTATCTGGCCAGGTGAAGGATGCTGTCTCAACACAAAGTATAAAATCAAGGTAAAACTCACAAAGATAGGGAATTTTGGTTACTTAATTTCCATTTAGAGAGAAGCAAAATATCTTAATGTTTAACTTTCCTCTCTGACAACTTCAGGAGGAAGTAGACAAAAATTGCTGTAGTAGAATTAATATGATTAAAATATAATATTGCTACTTTGTTGGATACTTCAAAAGCTTTAAAGGAAAGTGATCCACTTGTTTTAAGAGTTTGTGAATAAGACAAAAATATGCAGTATAGACTAATACATCAAATTTTGCAAAAGTATTTTTAAGTTTCAGAAAACACAAAAATAATATAGCCTGAAATTGCAATTTTTATAAGATAGAACTATGAATAAGACATCAAAAATATTCAGCCTTGAGAGTAACTCCAGTGAAGGTGAAAGAGGCAATAAATATAAAGAAACAGCTTGTAGCTGCACAGGCAACTAACTGTTGAATGAGATCAAATTTTAAGATGGGAATGAGGAGCAAAGACCAAAGGTAAATAAAAAATGGCTCTAAACATCAAGACTTCTTAGGAGGGACAGAATGAAAAGAGGTTTATAACACAAACCAAAAGAGAAAGATGATTTTTCAAAGTAACATGCTATTGAAGAAAAGAAAGAACAGAATCTCTGCTAGAGAAAACAGCAGACGATAGAAAGGACAAAGCTAAAAGAATTGAGCTTCTATTTTATTCACCTTCATCCCTCAGCATCCTGATCACTTGTCCCTGCTTGTTTCTTCCCCTATACCACTGACAACTCCTGACATTCTATATAATCTAATATTCTATCTAAGACACATGTATGGTACTGTTTGTGGTCTCCCCCTTTGAAACATAGCTCTAGGAGGGAAGAGACGCCCATCTCTTTATTCCATCGATATATTCTGTGTTCCTAAAGAATTCCTGGCACAAAGCAGGCACTCCATATATACTTAATAAACAGATTATTTTGTATAAATGAGAATGATATTTAAAATGAAAAGGGCAGATTCATTATTTTTAAGGGATGATTTTTAAAACCCAAGATCTGTGAGAAGATGAGAAAATAAGTAGTTTAAAAAATAAAAATCTCCAGATTCAGGGTGTTTGTATTCCAGGATACAAAAAAGACATGTGTATATGATCAAAGGATCACCTTTGAAAAGTCCTAATGAGTGAGAGAACAGCTTGCAAATATAATTTTGAAGAGTGAGACAGTAATAAAGACTGTAATTAAAATGAATCACAGGCAAAATTCTACAACTGATTATAACACAAAGTAGCTACTTAAACGTGTGCCAGTTACAAGGAGCAAATATAGGCAAAGAAGTGAACAGAAACAGCTTAGAAACAGCATTTGATTTTTGCCAGAATTTCTTAAAAAGCTATTAAGGAATTTACACAAGCATGATGTAGTCACATATGTTCAGTAAGGGAGTTAAACATATGTGTAGCATCATACATGACTATCAGAGAGGTGACTTAGAGTGAAAGCTTGCTCACATGGTCAGGGCGATGACACAGTCGTAGAGCAGCAGGACATGCACTCACAGCAGGTGACAGCATTCAGAGTCACCTGTGGCTATCACAGAGAGGATGCAGACATAGGATGGCATCAAGCATGATGGCATCATGAGGGACATGGCACAGACATAGTTTAGGATCAAATGTGATCAGAAGGATGATGCAGATAGAGTGCAGCATCACACATGTCCATCAGGGAGATGACCTAGACACAGCATAGTGTCATGGATTACTGATAAGAAGATCACAAGGATACAGTTTAGAATTGAGGAGATGAGACAGACATAGTGTAGCATGATCCATGACCATCAATAAGACGATTCAAGTGTAATGTAGGGTCATACGTGGCAGTCAGAATGTTGATGCAGACACGGTGTGCATTGTGTGTGCAGTTACCATAGAGATAACACAGCTTTAGTATAGCATGATGTGTGCTTCTCAAGATGATGAGAAGACATAGGGTAGCATCATACAAGCCATCAAGCAGATAATGGAGACACAGGGTATAGTCATCTGTGCACTGTGGGGAGATAACACATATACAGTGTAGCAACATGTGTGGTTATCAGTAGATGACACAGATATGTTGCAGCACCATACATGGCCTTCCTGGATATGAAGCAAACTGAGTAACCACACACAGTTGTCTAGGAGATGATGCAAAATAGGGCAGCACTCCACATGATTGTGAAGGAAATGATCAGGTAAAGCATCACACTGAGCTTCTGAGGAGAGTACCTGCACATAGACACTCATCATGTGGAATTATCAAAGAGAAAAGTCTCACTTTAAAGGTCATACATAGTTATCAAAGAGATAATATAGCATCACATGTGCTTGCTAAACAGACTTTGCACACATAGCACTGCATCATTTATGGTTGTCAGGGTGACAACACAAACATCTTACGGCGCAATCTAGTGTCATCAGTGAGACAGCCAGCAGCATAGTGGCATACATAGCTATTTTTAAAGGATGTAGCTACAGCATCACTTCGTTGTTGTCCAGCACTTTTGTGACCCCTTGGACTGTAGCCCACCTGGCTCCTCTGTCCATGGGATTTCCCAGGCAAGATAGTGGAGTAGGTTGTCATTTCCTTCTCTAGAGGATCTTCCTGGTCCAGGGATCAAACCCGCATCTCCTGCCTTGGCAGGTGGGTTCTTTACCACTGAGACACCAGGGAAGGCCTGACAATAACAACATACATAATTATTTTAAAAGGATGTAGATATAGCATATATGGGCTTCCCTGGTGGCTCAGAGGTTAAAGCGTCTGCCTGCAATGCGGGAGACCTGGGTTCAATCCCTGGGTAGGGGAGATCCCCTGGAGAAGGAAATGGCAACCCACTCTAGTATCCTTGCCTGGAGAATCCCATGGACGGAGGAGCCTAGTGGGCCACAGTCCACAGGGTCGCAAAGAGTCAGACACAACTGAGCAACTTCACTATATATAGCATAACTTCATTTGTTATTGTCAGTAAAATGATACAAGGAATAAAACTACACATGTTGTCAAGATGATTAGACAGGGTAGCATCTGACTGTTTATCAGTAAGATGACATAGGCAGAGCATAGACTCATAAGTGGTACTCAAGAAGATGAGGGGTAGCACAGCATTATATATGTTCATCATGAAGATTTGCTAGACATGGTAGAGCAGCACATGTGATCATAAAGGAGAAAATGCAGGTTTATTATATCACCATTGATAACGGTCAAGCTGATGAGAAAAACATAGGGTAGCATAATGCATGGTCATCAGGGAGATGACCCGAGGTGTACTAATATATATAGTACATGCATATATATATTTATCAAGAAGATGATAGAGATATAGTTTAACATCATATGTGGTTGTCAAGGAGGCGATACAAACCTTCTACAGCATTGCATGCGATATAAGAATATGATACAGACACAGTGTAGTGACATACATGGGCATCATAGAGATGAGGCACATGTCGTTTCTGTCAGAGCTGGTCATCAGGGAGATGACTTATAATGCAGATTCACCTATGTTTATTAAACAAAACATAAATCCCTCCATAAATGAAATGTACAAGCAGATTACCTACCATCAGCTGAAGCAGTTGCAATAAGCTTTCCGGTGTAATCAAAACAGCTGTCTAGTATTTCATCATCATGGCCCGTTAATGTTGCCACGCATTTTCCATTTACAGCATCCCATAGCTACAATTTAAAAAAATGATGAAGACTATGACTTCCTCTCTAACACACAAAGATGGCCAGTAGTCTTTATGACATGTTTACAGCTGATTAAATAAACTGTACCAAAATCATGTGTATAATTTTCACTTCTTATTCACTTTCTTTGATTCACAACCAGAGACCGCAGCCAACCATCTAACAAGGCACACTTTTGACACGGAGAAGATCAAAGACAGACTTCAAAATACAAATCTGTCACTATTTTAGGAAAAAAAAATGTCAAAGTGCATGCTTCACTGATGGAGTGGAAGCAACCTCTTTTCATATGAAGGTCATCAAGTAATAAAGAGCTTGATCTAAAACTACAATGCTAGGAAATAAAAAGTATACTCAGATTATAATACATTTAATACACAATCTATATATCTAATAATAGTTCTAGAGCATAAGCTCTTAGCAACAGAAACACAAAGGCAGGGAGACGTCGTGTTGAGACTTCTTGAAGTTCATGCTAATGGAAGTTTAATAAAGGAATAGAGAGACATTAAACAAAGATAATGTGCCTTCATAAAATAAGATATTTTAGCACAGGGAACTCTACTTGTGCTCTGTGGTGACCTAAATGGGAGGGAAATCCAAAAAAGAGGGGATATGTGTGTATGTCTGGGCGATTTACTTGGCTGTATAGCAGAACCTAACACAACACCATGAAGCAGATGTTCTCCGATAAAAAAGATCTTTCAATACATTTGAGTCATCAAAGCTATTTTACATCATAAATCCTTCAGACTTGGAGGATCATCAACTTGAAACTTAAAAATGACCAATTTTTGGATAAATTAATATCTTAATTTTCTAGCACCTTTAAAATGTGTTAATGCTGCAAGGAATACTTGACACAGTACAAAGCCCAGAGACAAGAGTTATAAAGCAAAGGTATTTCTCGAGCTTACCTTGCAGGTTTTGTCCATAGAGCCAGTTAGTATCAGAGAGCAATCCCAGTTGAACAAGGCGCTGCTGATCTCAGCACAATGTCCAATTAAGGTATACACCTTCCTACAAAATGGAAACGGTTCAGACTGGTGAAAGATGCATTCATTCAGGATATGTGGACAAAGAAAGATGTCAAGCCATCAGTGTGCAAGGTGAATTTCAGTTTTTACAAAATATCTCTGATGGCTTAACTGTAGCTCAAAAAGAGTCAACTAGCCTCTTAATTTCATCTCAACAAAAATATACTTAAAATTTTAGGCTTAAGTAGGCTTCCTGGGAAACTCAAGTAGGCTTCCTGGCTAACTCAAATGGTAAAGAATATGCCCACAATGCAGGAGACCTGGGTTCGATCCCTGGGTTGGAAAGATCCCCTGGAGAAGGGCATGGCAATCCACCCCAGTGTTTTCGTCTGGAGAATCCCCATGGACAGAGGAGCCTGGAGGGCCACAGTCCATGCAGTTGCAAAGAGTTGGACATGACTGAGCAACTCACATAAGCACATAATTAAAATTTAAACAATCCAAAATAACAACATTACTTAAGACAATGCTTCAGATAGGCAAAGATAATCTGAATCCTGGAACTAATTTTACACCAGATGGGTGGACCCCTTTGCAGTTCAGAAACTATCCATCAATTGTCTAAGAACACTTCTTTCTCAATGCATCCATCTTAATTGGGATCCCTGAAAACTGAGTGGAGTTTTACAACACAAATAAGCTAATTTAGTTAACTTCTTAGCAACTAGAACCAAAAATAATTAGGGAGAAAATTAAAGTTATTGGACTAAATTAAATTTGCATCATTAGCCATGATTTTATTTATTCATGCTATCCATGCTGACCCTAAAGACAAGCCACTGAAATTTGATTACACAGTACATAGAATAAATAATAGTTATATAACCAGTCTATTGTTAACATTCTCCTTTATGTTGCTGTTTGCCATTATTTGCTCAGAATTCTGAGGAAGCATATATACCAAGAAAGTCAGAAAGAGAAAAACCAATTTTATATATTAACACATATATGTGGAATCTAAAAAATGGAATCGATGAATCTATTTGAAGGGCAGGAATAGAGATGCAGACATAATGAAAAGATTTTGGACACAGCAGGAGAAGGAGAGAGTGGGCTGAATTAAGAGAGTAGCATTGAAACATATATATTACCATATGCAAAATAGATAGCCAGTGGGAAGGTGCTGTGTTAACACACGGGGCTCAATCAGTCCTCAGTGATGACCTAGAGGAGTGGGATGGGCTGGGGGTGGGGAGGGAGTCTCAAGGGGAAGGAGATACATGCATGAAAGTGAAAGTGTTAGTTGCTCCGTCAGATCCGACTCTTTGCGACCCCATGGATTTTAGCCCACCAAGCTCCTCTGTCCATGGGATTCTCCAGGCAAGAATACTGGAGTGGGTTGCCATTCTCTTCTCCAGGGGATCTTGCCAACCCGGGGATAGAACCCAGGTCTCCGGTACTGCCAGTAGATTCTTTACCATCTGAGACACCAGGGAAGCCCTATGGCTGATTCATGTTGTTGTAACGCAGAAGCCAACACAATACTGTAAAACAATTATCCTCCAATTAAAAATAAATGAAAATAAAAAAGAGATATCACTAAAGAATGAACTGATTTGCTCCCAATGTGTCCTATTCCTATGAAATCCAAGGCACAGTTAATAGGTTTAATATTAAGCTGATCAATAACAAGTATTTTCTTAATCTTCTGATGCAGCTTTAAAAAAAATCTTAAAAATCCAAGATACCTTCCAGTATCAGCCTCCCACACTGAAACTGTGTGATCGAAAGAGCCCGTGATGATCCTGTTTCCTGGCGTGTTAAAGGACAAGGAGATGATTTCAGCTGAGTGTCCCTAGGAAAAGAGCAGATATCCACATGCACACCTATAGATGAAACAATTTCTACCTATGGGTCACATAACAGTCTGAAAGAAAGCACTACACAAAGGCAAAGCTCTACAGCTGTCTCTTATACACATCTGACCTGNCTGTGTGATCGAAAGAGCCCGTGATGATCCTGTTTCCTGGCGTGTTAAAGGACAAGGAGATGATTTCAGCTGAGTGTCCCTAGGAAAAGAGCAGATATCCACATGCACACCTATAGATGAAACAATTTCTACCTATGGGTCACATAACAGTCTGAAAGAAAGCACTACACAAAGGCAAAGCTCTACAGGGAGAAGAGAGATCAGCAGTTGGGGGTGGGAATAGAGAAAGACTGTAAACCAAGGGCACAGGGGTTTTTTGGGGGGTGGGGGATGGGGAGTAATGGAAAAGGTCGAACACTAGTGTCTTGGTGATGGTTGTGCAATTCTGCAAATTTACTAAAAATTCAGGAGATCCAACCAGTCCATCCTAAAGGAAATCAGTTCTGAATATTCATTAGAAGGACTGAAGGAGTTGGTGATGGACAGGGAGGCTTGGCCTGCTGCAGTCCATGGGCTCACAAGGAGTCGGACATGACTGAACAGCTGAACTGAACTGAACCGAAGCTGTTTTACAAAAAAAAAAAGAAAAGGATAGGTGTTGGGAAATCAAAGGACTTCATTCATACTGTTGTGGAAACGCTAAAAAGGTCTGTATGCTTTATGGGATAATTTTTGGTTTCCTTTTTTAAGTCTTAGTCATCTCCAGCTGTTTGCAACCCCGTGGACTGTAGTCCTCCAGGCTCCTCTGCCCATGGAATTTTCCAGGCAAGGATACTGGGTTGCACTTCCCTTCTCCAGGGGATCTTCCCAACTCAGAGACTGAATCCAGGTCTCTTGCATTGCAGGCAGACTCTTTACCATCTGAACCACTAGGAAACTGCCCGGTATGCTTTATAAGCTAATAATAGGTGATGGGCGAAAGACAAAATCTTGTGAAATAAAGCTAATGTTTTAAAAACTAAAATTCTTATAGTGAATTAACATGAAATAGATTAATAAATATCTAGCCTTTGGCCTGACTTTCAAACTGTATGAGACAGGGAAAAGAATGGGCCCCCCTCTGCTGTAGATCCTGCTTAGATGTAGCTCTCTTTTTGCCTAACAATTTCAGTAAATTCACTTAGTTACTTTTTTCTTAATAAAAAAGTTCAGTTACAAATTAAATTTCTGGTTGATTCCAAATGACAAAGATTAAATGGAACTGAACATTAAAATTCTGAGAACACATATGTATTCCCTGGTGTCAGACAGTGTGCAGAGCAGGACATATGCCTTCCAATGCTCTTAGGCATTTGTCTGAAAGAAGAGGTGATAAAGAAGCCCAATGCACAAAACTGATGTAGGTGAAGACGTGAAAAAGTATGCTTATGTAAATAGAACAAGACACTCATTTAATAGCCAATACAGTACTGTAAAGTAAAATAAACTAAAAATTAAAATTAAAAAAAAAAAGAAAAACTCTTGCTGTCAGTTAAAAGCACTGTTTTTCCTCTCTTTTTCTAGTCCTTTTTTAAACTTTCTTAGAAAAAGCTCACCTATAAAATGGGTTCTATTTTTTAAATCCATTTATAATTCAGAAGAATAGGATAACGTGATTTCCCATTCAACTGTTCCTACCTATTGCCACTGGGAATCACCCTTTTTTGTTTGGCTGGGGCGGGAATAAGCGGAGGACGGTGCTGAATGGACATGTGGTGGAGACAGATAGGACCCCCCACCGAAATATAGCATCAGCATCCACTCTTTGGGCAGTGCCCTTTGACCTTGTCACCTCCTGCCGCTTTCCCCTTATACCTCAGACTTTTGATATAGGAAGCTTCTGGGACTGGAGGTTAGAGAAGAAGGGAGTTAACAGTCATTCTTTTAAGATATTTTCTGGTAGGTTCCTCCAGTTCTGCCTCTTCCAAAAAGTGCCAGCCTCCACATCCTTTGGTGCTAACCAGGCAGATGACCATAGGTTTTAAGCAATAGCCACTACCTTTTTTAGACTGAAGCTAGTTGAAATAAAAAGCCCATCAGGCTTTTTTATGGGTTTTTAAAAAGCCCAAAAGCCCAGTGTGTCCATTTAAGTCTTTGGGAATAGCCAGCAAACCAACCGAAACACTTTTTTACTACAGTCTGAATACCAATTGCTCAAAAACATCTTCTAACTTAGAGTTCATTTTGTAATAAAAGTACAAATTAAAAAAAGAAAACTCAGGTAAAAAGCCTATCCAGAGGAACAGCTAATGAAGATGTAAAGGTTTTAAAGTCATTAACATTAGCGACATACTGTTAAGGTGAAAACTTCGTCTCCACTCTGAATGTCCCAGAGCTTGGCTGTCGTGTCCATGCTTCCAGTAGCCACCAATGTGCTTTGAGGATTAAACGATAAACATACCTGAATTACATGAAATGGGAGAGATTTTAGAAAGATAGAGTTTCAGATTGTTAATCCTATTATACAGAAGCTTGAAGCTGCAACTCCCTTAGCAGATTCAGCCTAATTCTTTGCACAAATAAGTAGGCAAAATACCAGCCATGAGTAGCCATCCATCTGCAGGTTGACCCGGAAGCAGTCTCTTCTCCACGTCACCCAGCTCAGGCTTGGAGGGGCACTGGTTCCCCTTAGTCACTTCTAGACCACAGAAGATCCAGAACAAAAGCAAAGCCCATTCCTTCGAGATTCAAGCTGTCTGGCTCCCTTCCATTTTCGTCCATCTGTTTTCACCTCTTGGCCATGCCTCGGGGCCTGTGGGGTCTTAGCTCCCCAGCCAGGGCCTGAGCCCACACCGCCCCCAGTGGAAGGGCAGTGGACCACCAGAGAAGGCACTCTGGCTCCCACCTTCCTCTCAGTCCCGTCCCTGCACCTGCTTAGGACTGGTTATTGGCTTACAGTCTCAGTTCCAAGGCCCCAGGACCCTTCCTGTGGGCCATTCGTCCAATACCCCTGGACCCACGGTCCCGGACTCCTTTTTATAGTCACCCCCATGGCTCCAACCCTCTGACCTCGGTGTCGCCTCCTCTAGGGAATTCACTCCTGATACACCGATCGCTAGTCACTATTTCCCAGTACTTCTGCCTTCTGTCTTCTTCACCAAGCCCAGACCCCTTACCCGCTGCAAGATGACTTCCATCTCATGTAATCCCCCCTGTTTTCTCCTGGTCCATCATGTCCCAGTCAACTGACACCTGGAGAATCACTCTTGCCAGCATGCCCCAAACTCCTACCCCCATCTTCCACCTGCACCCTTCACAAATCTCCTAACAACTCGTATTAGCCTGGGATTTTATCCACTCATTTGCCAGCCCTACCTCATCACTCAACCAAGGTAGTTTAAGAAAAGATCATAGCAGACAATGAGCATTGCTCATTCATGCCTTCCATCCTCAGATGTGACCTCAGTACCATTCCCTACTTTGCCCAACGTGCCTCTGACTCAGTACATTCTACCATTCCCTACTCTTGACTCCACTCCCATCTTTATTCCTTCTCATCAGACAACTTTGCCTCCTAACACTTCCCTGAAAAAGCCTTATCTGTCTGGTGGGAACTTCCTCCCATGACCCTCACTTTCCTCTCCCCCAGCCTCAGACTCAGAGAGATCGCTGCCATTTTAGGACACTGCATTCCCTGCACTCCACGGGGAGATGATCTCACCAACTTTCCTTTAACTCTAAACTAGATCCTTCCCAATAGCCTATAAACATGCTTGAGTTCTTCCCACATGAAAACAAATTCTCCCTTAACTCTGTCTGTCCCTTTTTAAACTAACTTTATTTCCCTTTACAATCAAATTCCTTGGAAAAATGGTCTCCCAGCACCTGCTTCCCATCTTCTCTGCTGGGACCACTCTGGATGAATGTCCAGCTGAGAGGCTTGTTGGTCTTGGTCATCTCACTTAACCTCCCTGAGGTTCCTGATATTTTCTTCCTTCTTGACTATTTTGATAATGCTCTACTTTTTCCCTCTTACTTCTTATCTCTTTTGTTGTATCTTTTCAAAGTTTCTCTTCTCCATCTTCCCAGGACCCCACCAGTTTTCTCCTCAGAGTCTACCTTTCCCACTGGGAACTTTCCAGTTGTTTTGCTGGTTTCTACTGTCACCCAGAGGCCAGTGACTCACACATCCATGTCTTTTACCCAGACTTCAGTGCTCAGCTCAGCCCCAAAGAGCCAGCTGCCAAATGGATGCCTCTTTTTGGACATCACCCTGTCTGCTGCTGCTGCTGCTAAGTCGCTTCAGTCGTGTCTGACTCTGTGCAACCCCATGGATGGCAGCCCACCAGGCTCCCCCGTCCCTGGGATCCTCCAGGCAAGAACACTGGAGTGGGTTGCTATTTCCTTCTCCAATGCATGAAAGTGAAAAGTGAAAGTGAAGTCGCTCAGTCATGTCTGACTCTTAGTGACCCCATGGACTGCAGCTCACCAGGCTCCTCCCTCCATGGGATTTTCCAGGCAAGAGTACTGGAGTGGGGTGCCATTGCCTTCTCTAAGATGTGCAAATCAAATGAAGAACCCTGCTTCTCTCTTATGCAGACTTGGTGAATGGCACTGTCAGTTGCCCAAGTCTGAAATCAGGAAATCATCCTAAATACGTTCTTCCTTCATGGCTCATATCTCCCTGGTATGGTAACCCAGTCCTACCCCTCCCACCCTTTAACTTCTCTCACATTCTCCTCACGACAGGGCTTTGATATCTTTCTTTGCATAGTTACCAGATCCCCACTGGCTCATACTTCCCATATTATCCTCCCCTCATGTCTCCTTCACAATGGCAAAAGAACCATCTTCCCCAAATGCAAAAACTGACCATGCCTTTCTCAGGTGAAAACTCTCAACGGTATGGCAATATCTCCAGGATAAAGTCTCAATTCCTTAGTACGGCATTTAAGACCTTCTATAAATCTGCAGTGTAGCCTCTCCTGCCTCCCCTACTTACATCACGCAAAGACTGGGATCTAGCTTTGTGGGTCAACACATAAGCCAAGTCATTGACACCTTTAACCCAGACAACTGGGCAACACATGGGATCCCTGCCCATCATCTCTGACTGTGGGCAGGCAGTGCTTACAAGTGCCTGCCTCCATATAAGCACTTTCTGTGCAGTGAAGCTGGGGGAGTGCTGCTCTGGACACTCAGCCACTTGAGTTCTCAAGCACATACCATGGTTATACCCCTCCTCTGGGCATCTGTTGGTGCAGCTCACTCTGCCCGGAATTCACCTGCCACTTCTCTGCAGAGCCTTCCCTGAATACCTCTCCTGGCCAAGGAGTCTTGGCTGTTCCCTCTGTGCTCTCACTGAACTTCACACCAACTTCTAGCCCACCCACAATATATCTTTGAACTTAACCATGGACACCTCTACTCCCTCTAGAAAACTGCAAAATCTTCAGGGGCCAAGAACTACAGTTTGGCCCCCCACACATAGACCAGGGCTTCACACAGTCAATACTTAGCAAATATTCTTTGGGTTAATGTCATTGATTCCAAAATATGAATGTCTTCCTAGGAACTATAAAAAAAGAAAACCTTCAAAATTCCAAAGGAGTGTGGAAACACGGCCACACTATGAAAATGAGGATTGTGTCTTTTTTATGACCATGTGCGAGTTACCTCAGCATCCTCAACTAAAAAATGGAGAAATAGCTACCCCTTAGGGCTGTTATGAGTAACAACTAAGCCAATACATGTAAAAAAAAAAAAAAAAACTATAATTTTTCACTGCAGCATCCCCAGCAAAGTACCTTGAACATAGCTCTTGTTGGAAGAAAATATAATAAATATGAAGAATGACTATAAATAAATTTTACTCCTAAAATAAGCAAACTCTTTAAAAGCTATCATTTGTTCCACAGGGTGCAAATGATCTCACTAATTGTTGTAAGACATTTAATACAGAATTAGTTAAGGATGAGGGCTTCCCAATAGTGAAAGCAATTTAGAGTGTCAAACCACTTATGCAAATCTGAGTTCTAATTTTATCCAGGAAACAATCAGCTTAGATATTTTACATGGTATAAAAACGTTAGTTTAAAATCTGTTTTAAGAAGTTCACCAACCTTCAATCAAGTCAATTCTCTAAAGGCAAGTCAAGGAAAAAGACATTAGATTGGCTATTATATACTTATCCCATTATTTTTAGTCAATGCAGGATATGAGTCTTTGACAGTATCTGCAAGATATTAAAGCTATAGTATTTGTGAAATGATATAAATACCATCATATATAATATAGAGAAATTTAAAATAACAGATTTTTAAATTAGTTATAAAGGTATAACAACTACTTTTGCAGTGGAATCCTGAAAAGAAATAACAGCTATGTGAAAAGCCAATGTAAACTCATCACTTGCAATATATGTGCTACCCTGGTGGGAATGCTGACAATAGGTCATGCTTTGGAGGAGAGGTGGAGTAATATATGGGAAATTTTTGCACTTTTCACTCAATTTTTCTGTCAACCTCAAACTTCTCTAAAAAATAAGATCTACTGAAAAAGATAAAAATAAAAAAGTAAAACAAAGCAAAAACAAAAGGAATGACAACATAAAAATATAATAAAATAAATATACTCACTATTTCTGCTGTATGACCCCTAAAGGTATGGTAACATTTTCCAGTTTCTACACTCCATAGTTTACAAGTCTTATCAAAGGACCCAGTGGCAATTTTGTCACTAAGATTTAAAAAATATATATATGGAATTTGAAAACAAAGTCAATCACAGTATTTGATACAATGAATTAAGGCAAAATATTAATGCATGAATCTCTATTTAGAAATCTACTTCACCTTTTATACTTCAATAAAAAATAATTTTAAAAAATAAATAAGTAATTTATTACTCAGTAATTTATTTTCCCTCAGGAGTCCTGAGGATAGGAAGGGCCCCTCTCCACCCCACCCCCACAAAAAATTTTATTTCACTTTTAAAATAATAAGCAATCAGTAAATCAACTATACTCCAATGTAAAATAAAAAATTTTAATAAGCTAAAATAATAAGCAATCCTGTATCTGTTGCGCTGGAAAACAAAATAATATTCTAATTTTTGAATAGTATCTCTTTATGTGTTCAATTTTAAATATTTAACATTTTAAATATAAATTGTGTTTAACATTGTAATAATTTTTTCATTAATTAATATGGTGAGGGATTTAGTTTAGAAAATTACTAACAAGTGGAAATTAATAATGTGTAATATGGTTGTAGGAATATGGAAACATTCTGTTAGATATACTGAAGACAGTAATATCAGATTTAAAAGAAGGAAAAGGGAAAGATATAAATCCAATTAAACATGTGGCTAGATAAGGTTTTGAAAAGTTAGGCAGTGAGTGTCTCCTTGAGAAAGTAAAATCTATTATTCCAATTGTAAGGTCTTTAAAGAAGAAAGAGGATTTGGAGAGGAAATACGATAAAGACTTCAGTTCCTTTCAAGCAAGAAGCTTCACACATCTACTGTGGATCAGGGCTACTGATCAACACCCAACAAGTAAGAGTAAATTAGCCTGTTCAGCCCTCACCCAGGGAACTAACAAACATCTTTTCCTTGACCCTGAACCCTGTCTTTTGTACTAATAACAAGTCATCAAAAGTTCACACAGTTGGGCCATCACTTGCTGTGCAAGCTCACTGTTCAAAAGTGTAGGAAAGTGTTCATCTCACCCCATTTTCAACAATGTTGTTGTTCAGTTGCCCAGTCGTGTCCAACTTTTTGTAACCCCATGGATGGCAGCACACCTGGCCTCCCTGTCCCACACCATCTCCCAAAGTTTGCCCAAGTTCACGTCTATTTCATCGGTGATGCCATCCAGCCATGTCATCCTCTGATTCTCTCTTCTCCTTCTACTCTCAATTTTTCCCAGCCTCAGGGGCTTTTTCAGGGAGGCAGCTGTTTACATCAGATGATTAAAATATTGGAGCTTCAGCTTCAGCATCAGTCCTTCCAACGAGTTTTCTGGGTTGATTTCCCTTGTGATTGACTGGTTTGATCTCCTTGCTGTCCAAGGGACTTTCAGGAGTCTTCTCCAGCACCACAGTTTGAATGCATCAATTCTTTGGCATTCTGAGTCCTTTACAGTCTAGCTCTCACAGCCATACATGACCACTGGGAAGACCATAACCTTGACTATATGGACCTTTGTCAGCGGAGTAATGTCTCTGCTTTTCAATACACTGTCTAGATTTGTCGTTGCTTTCCTGCCAAGAAGCAAATGTCTTCTGATTTCATGGCTGTAATCACTGTCTGCAGTAATTTTAGAGTCCAAGAAGAGGAAATATTTACCACTTCCACCTTGTCCCCTTCTATTTGCCATGAAGTAATGGGGCCAGATGGCATGATCTTAGTTTATTTAATATTTAGTTTTAAGCTGGCTCTTTCACTCTTCTCCTTCACCCTCATCAAAGAGGCTCTTTAGTTCCTCTTCAACAACATGGCATGTAATTTAATAGCCTCTTAATTTTTGCCATTCATATGGCCAAAACATAAAAATAATTTTAAAATTCATATTTACCTAGTTGTTAAGTATGTCTTAAGTAAGTTTTGACTATTTTTCCAATGTGTTGTTTCTATTGACTTGTTAAGGAGTTCTTTACATGTTCTCTGTAATAACTCTTTGTTGCATATGTTACAAATTTTCTCACAGTGATCACTTGACATTCATGTATTAATTTTTTAAACATGCATATGTTGAGTTGCATGTACTGAAGTCCATCAGTCTTTTCCTTTGTAAAACAAAAATGTGAGGGGTCCTACGGCCCAAAATACATATCCCAGAGAAAATCATAAGTGCTCAGCAGATCTGCAGACTTTATGATTATCCAGACTAACTTTCATGCCTTGAACCTCTCCTCTGTTCTCAATCCCCCCACATGGTTTTCTGTGGTCTTTAATACTCACTGAAAAGAGGGTCTTTTCTACAATGTCTTCTCTAATTTTTATAATGGTCTCATCTACAACTTCATTTAGTAACAATTTTTTCAAATATTTACCTTATCTGTGTTTTCATAGGAGACACCAGCTGTAATTTCACACATCGTATTTCACTAGCTTAAGCAATATCTAATTAAATTAGATTATTACAAATTGAAAGCACAACCCCCCACAAGCAAGTTTGTGGACAAATACAACTAACTCTTGGTGAGCTGAAAACTTCCCTAGTGGAAAGAGAAGTTAAGGGTACTGGTGGACAGACTAGTTGCTGCAGGCATTCAGACAGCTATAGGTATAAGCAGTATGTCATTCAGAAGGATAGAGGACCTTGAGAAGATCTACTGAATGGGTTAACTAGAAGTTAGCTTAAAAATGGTTCTGCCGCATTTCGTACTGTTATTTAGCATGTCACTATACACGGTTTTCCACCTGATAAGACTGTACGTTAACTTCTACACAAAGCAAACCGTGTCACGCCTGTACAGCTATTCTCTCGTGGTCCAGTGCTAGAAACAGCAGCAGGAACTTCCAGTCAGGGTTCATCTTCCGGTCAGGGTTCAACTTCCGGTCAGAGAACTTCCAAGGGCAGAGAGTCAGCCCTGCATCAACGGGAGCTCTAGCGCACCACTCTACTACTGTATGATCCTGGGAGGGGTGCCTAAATTTTTTTCTATGTTATGTGAGGCCAGTAATACCTCTCCCAAAGCTACTTTGAACACTGAAGAAGATATTTAAATTTATTTTTTTATTGTATTGTTGGAGTATAATTGCTTTACAAAGTTGAATTCGTTTCTGCTGTACAATGAAAAGAATCAGCTATATGTATTCATAAATATCGCCTCCCTCTTGAGCCTCCCTCCCACTGCCCCATCCTGCCCCTTGAGGTCAGCACAGGCCACCGAGCTGAGCCCCCTGTGCTACACAGCACACCAGTCATCCATTTTATACACTAGCCATCTATTTTATACACACACATACATACATGTGTGCCAATGCTACACTCCCAATTCATCCCATGTTCTCCTTCCCGCAATGTCCATATATTTCTGCATTCTCTATTCCTGCCCTGCAAATAGATTCATTTATACCATTTTTCTAGATTTCATATATGTGCCTTAATGTACAATATTTGTTTTTCTCTTTCTGATTTACCTCATTCTGTAGGACAGACTCTAGGTTCCTCCGAACCTGCAAACATCTTAATTCGCTTCAGTCGTGTCTGACTCTTTGCGAACCTATGGACCATAGCCCACCAGGCTCCTTTGTCCATGGGATTCTTCAATTAAGAACACTGGCGTGGGTTGCCATGCTCATCCTCAGGGATCTTCCCGACCCAGGGATCAAACCCGCGTCTTTTCCATCTGCTGCATTGACAGGCGGGTTCTTTACCACTAGCGCCACTTGGGAAGACCTGGATTCATCCACGTCACTACAAATAACCCAGTTTCATTTCTTTTTATGGCTGAGTTGGGCTTCCCAGGGGGCACTAGTGGTAAAGAGCGCACTTGTCAATGCAAGAGACATAAGAGACATGGGTTGGATCCCTTAGTTGGCAAGATCCCCTGGAGGAGGGCATGGCAACCCACTCCAGTATTCTTGGCTGGAGAATCCCATGGAAGGAGGAGCCTGGCTGGCTGCAGTCCATGGGGTCACATAGAGTGGAACATGACTGAAGTGACTTAGCATGCACACACTATAGCATACATCAGACACGCAACAACTTTTGGATCTTCATCTTCCTCTTTTCCTTCCCCACTAGATGAAGGGAGAGGTGAATAAAAGAACCAGTGGGTTAATAAGGAATCACTGGACAAAGTGGATGTCTTCTTACCCATAAGGGTTGTTGAACGCTATGGCATACACCACATTCCTGTGACCCTCCAGGGTATGAAGCTCCTCTCCAGAGGCAGTGTCCCAGAGCTTGCATGTCCGATCATAGCTTCCTGTGATAAAGCTAACACAAGCAGTGGAAATACAGCACAAGGTGAGACCAGCAGTGTGTTAATAAAGACCTCATGTTTTTGCCTGCAAAACTATAGCCTCATTTATCTTGCTTTTTACAATGAAAACTGTGTATGCAGAACAAAGAGTTAAGTGAAAGTGAAAGTGACTTAGTCATGTCCACTCTTTGCGACCCCATGGACTGCAGCCTGCCAGGCTCCTCTGTCCATGGGGATTCTCCAGGCAAGAATACTGGATTGGGTTGCCATGCCCTCCTTACATTATGGATAGGCAATTTTTATTTTAAAAAAGATTTGTATACCTTGGTTGTTAAAAATTAGAAATTTAAAAAAAACAGAAATAGACATACACACAGAAATAAGTAAGCAGTGCACAGAAGATTTTCGGACAGTGAGACTGCTCTGTGTGATAACATAGCACTGTATAGATGTCGTTATACATTTGCCAGCCCACAGAATGTACAAAACCAAGAGTGAACTCTAATGTGTACCATGAACTTTCAGTGATAATGATGTGTCAATATAGCTCAACAGTTGCAACAGATGTAGGTCTCTGTGGGAGATGGCGATAGGGACAGAAGCTGCTGGGGGGTGGGATGCAAGGCAGAAGTTATTCATAGATAGGAAACCTCTGCAGCTTCTGCTCAATTTTGCTGTGAACCTAATGCTGCTCTAATAAAATAAAGTCCAATAATTTTCTTTTAATAAACAGAGGACCTTACCATGAGCCTGATTTATTAAGTGCAACGTTAGTCAGTGGCAGTATATGTGCTCTGAGAACCTTCAATAAAAGAAAACAGCATTTATTTTAAACTCGAACAAAATTATTCAGCTCATTCATTTTAACTTCCAACCATTGAAGACATTCAAATGCATCTTAATTACATATAATAAGTGGATAGTATCCAATATTTGAACAAAGGAGGAAAACACATAGGACCTTCTGTTATTAAGACCAATAATACATCTGGAGGTTACAAATAATTACAGAAGCATGATCAAATCTATGTTTTCTATCAATTTGCCTTTAGATAGATTATAGCTATGAGATACAAATAGCTGTTGTTGTTCAGTTGCTCAGTTGTGTCTGACTCTTTGCGACCCCATGGACTGTAGCATGCCAGGCTTCCCTGTGCTTCACTAGCTCCCAGAGTTTGCTTGAACTGATGTCCCAAGATAATGCACGGGTCATAGCAAACACCCTCTTCCAACAACACAAGAGAAGACTCTACACACGGACATCACCAGATGGTCAACACCAAAATCAGATTGATTATATTCTCTGCAGCAAAAGATGGAGAAACTTTATACAGTCAAAAAAAACAAGACCAGGAGCTGACTGTGGCTCATGATCATGAACTCCTTATTACCAAATTCAGACTTAAATTGAAGAAAGCAGGGAAAACCGCTAGACCATTCAGGTATGACTTAACTCAAATCCCTTATGATTACAGAGTGGAAGTGAGAAATAGATCTAAGGGCCTAGATCTGATAGATAGAGTGCCTGATGAACTATGGAATGAGGTTCGTGACATTGTACAGGAGACAGGGATCAAGACCATCCCCATGGAAAAGAAATGCAAAAAAGCAAAATGGCTGTCTGGGNGTCTATGGGGTCGCACAGAGTCGGACACGACTGAAGCGACTTAGCAGCAGCAGCAGCAGTATGGCTCTGGGTACTGGGGGCAAAAAAGTAAGGAAAGTGAATCCTTGTGAGAAATGCATATCCACTTTAAACTTATTGAAACAGAAATATTTAGAGTCTTATGAAGCATCACTTACCTACACAAAGATCTATGTCCCAGTTGGAACTGTTTTCAATATTGACCGACAATTACCATCTTGGATTGTAGTTCACTAGAAATGGAGCAGAGTTTCAAGAGAATCTTTTTCAGCCTTAGCAATTGGACAGAGAAATGACTTGTGTACTTATGACCTATCGATGACTGTAAGAAAAGTGATTACAATTATAAATAGGCATGCTAGTTCCTCATAGAATCATAGAGATCCTTTCTAAAGCTAATCTATATTTTATAGACAGTACCTATTCATTAGATAAAAGATACCCATTTCATCTCTCACTTGTTCCTTATGCTTATGAAACAAAAGCACCTTCATAGAATCATATATACACCTAGCTAGGAAAATGTGTCACAATGACCCGTTCAGCTCAGAAATATATAAAAGGTGAAGTTTGCTTACCTTCTCAGAACTTTTCCTTTCCTTTATCCCCCCAGATCTGTGAGTCACTATTTTGTGTCAAATGTATTTGAAGTGACAATTATTCCTCAGCAAGTCATATTATTAGACAAACTTCCCTATCTCCCTTATCTCTTTTTTTGTTGGAAGAATGCCTTGTAGAAGCACTTCATCTATTCCAGAATAATTCTTTATGCTTCTCAAGGATTGACTAAGCCTCTCTCAGGTGATTGTATAAATCCTTCTACTTCATTTTCAAGAAAAGGGCTGCTGTTTATTTTCTTGGTTAGTTCATATTGGTAAATCCCATCAGTTTGGTTTTATAAAAAGAGATTTGACAAGCAATTTTATTAAGCAAATTGATTTAATATAAGGATCCATGAAGAGAAATGCCTAGCTTAAAATATTTAAAAAAAAATTGTACTATGCCATTTAACCAGGGAGAGTAAATACAGAATATCATAGTAATATCTCTGAATCCATTGAGAATATTAAAGCCATCAGTGAGAGAACTTTAGATTTTNAATTGATTTAATATAAGGATCCATGAAGAGAAATGCCTAGCTTAAAATATTTAAAAAAAAATTGTACTATGCCATTTAACCAGGGAGAGTAAATACAGAATATCATAGTAATATCTCTGAATCCATTGAGAATATTAAAGCCATCAGTGAGAGAACTTTAGATTTTCTAATGATAGAAAATATTTTCATCAAGAATATCTTCTTTATAAATAAGCCCACTCATCTTTTTACATCCACATCTCCCTTCCCCTACCCTCCAGTGAACAATCACTTTCTAACTAATGTTAAGCCTCGAGATATTTGTGTTTAAAATCCATTTGAATTTAAGGTAAGAACAGAGATTTTAAGTGGTTGTTAAAGTGGTGAAATCACCCTCAATCTTGCTCTAAGATTTAATGTTTTTATTGCCACCAATCAGTTCAGTTCAGTTCAGTCGCTCAGTCGTGTCCAACTCCGTGACCCCATGGACTGCAGCACGCCAGGCCTCCCTGTCCATCACCAACTATTGCCACCATGAACTAGTATAATATTGGGGGAATTTTATTCTCTTTTTAAGTACCATCTTTATTCCATTTCTCCCCAGCTCTTAATGTTGAGGATAGTTTTTATTTTCATTTGGTGCAATTTATTCAATAGATGTATTTCGTAGTTGTTTTGCATTATGTAGCACTTCAACAACAAACCTCTGTAGAAACCATTTCATTCTCATGATGCTTCCAAATGACAAGATGATAATAAAATTATCCTAGGTGCCCATAGCATCTGTTAACAATACATTTCATTGATGTGTTTGAGCAAACCTGCCTAGGATTCCTCTAATTACCAATGATGACTAGTTAACAAGCAGACAAGGAATGGTAAATAGTTTTACGTCCACATGCTTGCCTGAGAAAGTGGCTGAAGGGTGGAGTGTATATTTTGGTCAAGAGAATGTTTTAGTGATGCTTTCTTTTCCAAGTTGATTATAATTCAGTTATCCCAGAATCTAAATCTATTCAAGTTTGTAAGTACTGTTAACTTTGAAAGATTGACTTTTTTTTTTGCTTATATAGCTAATAAACAGTACTTGGGTCTTCTTTTCTGTTTAAAAAAAACCCCAAGCTTTATGCCAAAAAGAACTCCACTTGGGATTATCTATGCGTATTCAATATCAGGAAAAGAAAATTCATTTCTTTTAGATAGTAAAATAATTTTGCATTCTGAGAAATTATTTTTCAAAATGCTTAATTTTCTAAACACATTGCCCAAAGATTCCAGGGATGGATATTGAGTATCTCTAATTACTGTTATGTTTTCCTACTTAGGCTGAATGAAAATCAAATTAATACATAGAAACTTATAGTGGTATTTAAGAGCTTAAAACCACTTACTATAGTTCACATTTATTTCATTTTTGTCATTGCACTAGGAATACCTCTGACTCTTAACTGAAAATTTGCATGAAAGACCCATAGAATGTCCCAGTGGGTGTTGACTCACACCCCTTGGCTAATGATCCCTCCATATCTCCACTGATACTCATATAGCAGCAGGATGTGCAGGTGATTCACATTCTATAGAACAATTTGAAGAACTGTCAGGTGTATAGCTGAAAAAGGAAAAAAAAATCACTCATTTTGGATGACCTCCATGAAAGCACTGCCAATCCTGATGTCATGGTTTTTGTCAAGAAGAAAAAGGGGACACTAACAGACTGCTTTGTTAAAAAAATATATATTATGGCAATAATAGACATTCATCAATTCAATACATTTGAAATTAAAATCAAAAGTACAAGTTCCCATTTTTCTTTGATCAACCTCATTTCCTAAAGGTAATGACTTTCAAGTTTGGCATATATATGTTTCTGGATATTTTGTATGACCTAAGAGAAAAGTATACAGATTTAACAAAAGTGGGATTAAAAATGCATGCTTTTCTGTAACTTAGTTTTTTTTTCTTAAATCATGTTAAGGGATATATTATAGAAGTATGTGTCATGACATAGAGTCCTACCTCATTTTTTAATGTCTGCATGGTCTTTCATTTTAATGAATGTTTTACAAGGTGTGTAACATTTCATCTTGACAGATATTTAAATAATGAACTGGTCAGTTTCTGTTTGCCTGCCTCCCAGATTATTCTCTGCCCTTACCTGACTTTCTCCAGGTTCCAGGAGCCTGAACCTTCCCTTCTGGCTGTATGTAGCCCATGGAAAGCTTGGCAGATTTGGGGTGTATGAAGAAACCATGGTATTTGTCCCAGTCCCTTTCTCTCTGAGCTGTATTATACAGAAGTAACTGAGCTCTTCTGTGAAGATAGTTCCTGATGAATGTCTCCTCCCCCATCTCTCACTCCGGTTCTGGTGCCATACTGCTTTCCTTTAGAGTTGATAATGGCTTCCCACTGTTGCTAGCCTCTGTGTCTCACTATCCATGACTGTTTCCTCAAACCCGTGGTAGGCTGGTAAATTTTAGTATTTGGCAGTTCTAGGGGTGTGGGGACTCCCACAATGACTGATTTCAAGATACCAACCTGAAATGACTGAATGTAATACTAGGAAGAATTATGGACAGTCAGCTCTTGAGAGGTGTTGTGAGCCAGCTCCAGAACACCACCACCGTTATCCATCCTGGCAACTATGTAAGTTAGTCACCTTATTAACTTGATCTAAGTGAGTTGATTCTGTTTCTTGCCATAAATTTGACTGCCACTGATGATTTCTGTTTTTTCTTTTTCTTTTTTTATAACTATTAAAAATAACAGCACATTGGAACATACAAATAATAATTACCAAGTCAAAAATATTAACAGCATGGCAGCAAGCATCCTTTCATATATATTTTTCATAATGTACAAATATTGTCTATATACAATGAAATATACTCATAAGAATGAAAATTTGTCATTTGCTACAGCATGGATGAATATTCATTGAAAGGACTGATGCTGAAACTGAAGCTCCAATACTTTGGCCATCTGATGTGAAGAGCTGACTCATTAGAAAAGACCCTGATGCTGGGAANACAAATATTGTCTATATACAATGAAATATACTCATAAGAATGAAAATTTGTCATTTGCTACAGCATGGATGAATATTCATTGAAAGGACTGATGCTGAAACTGAAGCTCCAATACTTTGGCCATCTGATGTGAAGAGCTGACTCATTAGAAAAGACCCTGATGCTGGGAAAAATTGAAGACAAGAGGAGAAGGGGATGGCAGAGGATGAGATGGTTGGATGGCATCACCGACTCAGCAGACATGAGTTTGAGCAGGCTCCAGGAGGTGTTGAAGGACAGGGAGGCCTGGTGTTCTGCAGTCCATGGGGCCGGAGTTGCTCAGACACGACTGAGTGTCAGCAACAGCAACATGGGTGGACCCAAAAGGCATTGCACTCAGTGAAATAATTCAGAGAAAGATAAACGTGGTAACTTTTCGCTTCTATGTGAAATCTAAGAAACAAAACAAACTAACAAATATAACAAAACAGAAACATACAGATAAAAAGAATTGACTGGTGGTTGCCTTCCTGTCCCTTTGGTTCCTTTCAGTTTATTCTCTTAAACAGGAGTCAGATTATAAACTAAAGATCTAGTCGTGTCTCTTCCTTAAAACCCTTCTTTGTTTCCACATGATCGTGGGGTAAAGATTTAAATTCTGAGTGTGATTTATGAATTCCTGAATAACAGACACCTACCTACATCACCAACATCAGCTTTTCCCGTTCTCCTCATCACTCACTATGCTTCACCCTATGCCCTTCTTTCTGTCCCCAGAAAGCTCAAGATCACTTTTATTTATTTATTTTTGGCTGTACTGAGCAGCTTGTGGGACCCTGATTCCCTGACCAGATACTGAACCATTCCCTCAGCAGTGAAAGCACAAAATCCTGGTATGCTGGAGAATTCCCTCAAGTTCTTTTCTAACTCAAACCTGTGAACATGTTCTGCCTGACACACTCTTCCCTCCCTCTGCTATCATCAAGCTTCAGCTTAAATTCATTGTTTCACTGATTCCCCAAATTAGAATATATTCCCCTATTATGCAGTATAATTGTACTTTATTTTCCTTCTGTTTTCATGACCCTTGTTGTCATTTAGTTGCCATTGTTCAGTCATGTCCAACTCTGAGACCTTATGGACAATAGCCCTCTAGGCTCCTCTGCCCATGGGATTCTCCAGGCAAGGATACTGGAGTGGGTTGCCATTTTCTCCTCCAGGGGATCTTCCCAATTCAGGGATGGAAGCTGCATCTCCTGGGTCTCCTGCATTGCAGGTGGATTCTTTATGTATTCACATCTAAGGTCTAGCAGAGACATTGGACTGCTTCTATCTAAAGCATCAATTAAGGGGTGGGAGTAGGGAAAAGCATATTAACATAATTATTTTTAAAAAGGCCCACATATGTTTTAAACTCTAATATATAGTTACATTAAAATGAGCTTGTTTACTTAATGGGTACCAAATAAATGGAGGTTTAATTTTGTATATAGAAAAACATTTGCTTCAACTTTTACTTTTCAATGTCTAGACCTCGTCTAGAAGCTTATAATAGAACCACTACAGTCCTTGCCCAAATATGGTGATACAGCACTTTAGGTTGAGGAAACTGGCTGAATTTATAGCCTGAAATCCAGACTGGATGTAACAAGATCCCAGTGAGTCAACATGTGTCATTGTTCTAAAGGTTTGGATGAAAGCCAGTTGTTCATAGTTTGCCATTTCAAGTGAGATTTCAAAACTGAGTAATTCTAGCCTCGTCATTAAACAATGACAGAAAAAAAAAAAGCTAAAACAACAGTAACAAATTCCAGTTAAATATATAAAATATACATTCAGATGGCTTAAAATGCAATATCAGCTACATCTACCTAGATTAGTTCTAATAGCGAAAATTCCATGTTATAAAATCTGACAGGACAGAATGTAAAGCTAAGTGTTGACTGTTAAAAGTAGGATATAGAGTCACAGAAACTTGTCAACATACTTAAAATTAGAATTTATATAGCTACCATTTATTTTTGGATTTTTTTCTCGAATGCCAGGCCAATATTTATAGAACCCGGCCTGAGCTGAGTGGCAGCCAATACCATGTGGCATGTGGCTGCCTTAGATGCTGTTTCCAGGATGCTCTCCACACCAGCCCTTACCCCCTAACCGAAAGTCCAAGGCCTGGAATTTTACCATTATATATCAACATCTTTAAATTCCTTCAGGTTAGATTATCCCGCCTGCTATGAATATCCAGGCGTGGCCAGGAAAGACAGTAACACATCAATTTATTATCAATTGCTGCCAAATATTTGGAAATAGACCAGAAGACTCATTCTCAATAATTCCTTCTTACCTACACCAATTAAATTTTCTATTATTTAAAAAGAAAGAGTATTTTTTTCTGCCTACTTAATATTGATCTCTGTAGAATGCAAGTCACTTCTAAAGTGACTTGCATTTATAAAGCACTTGTACATGCTATCTTTTGAGACAGAACACAGAATATTTTGAATGAAGGAAAGGAAGGAGACATGCCTGGGATAAGTTGCCAAAAGTCAAGAACAGTGATACAAGGACCTTTGTGTGGTGGTCAGTCAGGGGCAAGGAAGGAGGAAGAGAAAATGAAATGGAACATACAGAGGCTTCGAAATGGCCTTTGTCCACACTGTGGTTTTTCTTAAGAATTTTTTTAACTGAAGCATTGTTGATTTAAAAAAAAAAAAACATTCTTAGGAAAAATAGCAATGTGGACAAAGGCTATTCTTTTTTTTTTTTAACTGAAATCTAGTTGATTCTTGGGCTTCCCAGGTGGCTCAGCTGTAAAGAATCTGCCTACCAATGCAGGAGACAAAGTTTGGATCGCTGGGTTGGTAAGATCTCCTGGAGAAGGAAATAGCAACACACTCTGGTATTCTTGCCTGGGAAATCCCGTTGACAGAGGAGTCTGGTGCATAAAAGCTGGACACAACTTAAAGACTGAACAACAAAATAGTTCAAAATAGTTAATTTACAATGTTTTGTTAGTTTCTGGTGTGCAGCAAAGTGATTCAGTTTATATATATATAATATATATATTATAAATAAATAACATTATAAATAAATAACAAGGACCTACTGTATAGTACAGGAACTAAATATCTTATAATAAAGTAGGAGGAGAAGGATAAAGTAGGAATTTGAGATTAGCAAGTACAAAGTAGCATCACTGATCACAAAGTTATAAATTTCACAAAGTGCACATTGGAGATCGGCCAGTTTAATCATCCCTCAATTGATGTATGCTCCCTTTAGCAGCAACTAATGGTGTTTTCATTTTGGATTATTCTTGCAGAGAATAAAACGTAATATATCTATATTTTGATCAAACAATTTTCCAAATTGAAACTGATAGCTTAACCCTCTCAAGTTTCTGCTTATAAACTTTTGTGTGGTATCTCTAAAGAAGACTTATGCAATTATGTCATGTGTATGTCTGGCTAAATTATGCTTTGTTACATGCTTTGTTACAATGGACCAGTTAGACCTAATTGATATCTGGCATTGTAGTTCTTATTTTTTGTTGTTGTTTAGTTTCTAAGTCATGTCTGACTGTTTGCAACCCCATGGACTGTAGCCCACCAGGCACCTCCGTCCATGGGATTGCCCAGGTAAGAATACTGGAGTGGGTTGCTATTTCTTTCTCCAGGGGATCTCCCTGACCCAGGGATCAAATCCCTGTCTCCTGTATTGGTAGGCAGATTCTTTACCACTGAGCCACCTGGGAAGCCAGTGCTTAATTTTTAGTGAGCAATAGAATCATCTGGGATGCTCTTTTAAACACAGATTGCCAAGTTTACCATGGAGTTTATGGTACAGTGAGTGTAGGGTGGGACTTGAAATTTTATATTTCTCATAAGTTCCCTGGAGAAGGAAATGGCACCCTACTCCAGTGTTCTGGCCTGGAGAATCCCAGGGACCGGGGAGCCTGGTGGGCTGCCGTCTATGGGGTTGCATAGCGTCGGACACGACTGAAGCGACTTAGCAGCAGCAGCATAAGTTCCCAGTGGCTACTGATGCAAATGAGAGCTCACATTTTAAGAACCTCTGGTGTAGCAAGCTGTCATCTAGGGTGAGGGTCTGGGTAGGAAACTGGGAAAGGGTTTTAGAGAAGTAAAGAGAGAATATGTATTTTATATTGGCTGCAGGTGACAAGACAATGAAAAGAGTTGGTTCATTTTGGGTTTGTGTCCAGCTATGAAGCGCTAATTAGGGTCTGTTATCATCTCATTGGAGAAGGAAATGGCAACCCACTCCAGCATTCTTGCCTGGAGAATCCCAGGGACGAGGGAGCCTGGTGGGCTGCCGTCTATGGGGTTGCATAGCGTCGGACACGACTGAAGCGACTTAGCAGCAGCAGCATAAGTTCCCAGTGGCTACTGATGCAAATTAGAGCTCACATTTTAAGAACCTCTGGTGTAGCAAGCTGTCATCTAGGGTGAGGGTCTGGGTAGGAAACTGGGAAAGGGTTTTAGAGAAGTAAAGAGAGAATATGTATTTTATATTGGCTGCAGGTGACAAGACAATGAAAAGAGTTGGTTCATTTTGGGTTTGTGTCCAGCTATGAAGCGCTAATTAGGGTCTGTTATCATCTCATTGGAGAAGGAAATGGCAACCCACTCCAGCATTCTTGCCTGGAGAATCCCAGGGACGAGGGAGCCTGGTGGGCTGCCGTCTATGGGGTTGCAGAGAGTCAGACATGACTGAAGTGACTTAGCAGCAGCAATAGCATCTCATTATTTTAAGGCATGGGGGAAAAGTGCTAAATCATTTAGATGTTTATATGAATTTTTCTTATTTCATATTTTAGCACAAATTCTAAATACTTTTTCCTTTTTTCTGTTAGAAAAGAACTGGACACTTGACCCAATCATTTCTTTTTCTCTAAAACAAATTAGCTATCTGTCTACAGACACCTACCTGGTTTTTGACAGTGCCTACCATCTGATACTGGGTAACTTCGCTGTGACACTGGCTTCCTTTACCCTGAGTCAACCTAGAATATGTCTTCATTCTAGTCAAATTCCCTTTGTGAGGTTTGACATCTGATTGGGGGACAGAAATATATTAATATAAGTAAGGCTCTGTCCACACTTTCAAGAAAGTGTTTCTATGACTGCCACCCATTGCATGTACAATACTTCCAGAAAAGAAGCAGCTTTCTCATTGCAAATATTCAAGGGGCTAGGAAACTAGGTAGTCCCACGCAGGCTATGTCTCCAATAAGAAAAGCTCTTGTTAGAGGCTTCAGAAGAGTTACCTGAAGGGATAGGGAGACTTTTAGACAATTTGAATACACTTGACAGGTGATGGTGAGATAGTTCAGAATTATGAATTTTACAAAAGGTTACACTGCTTTTTTAGTGCTGATGAATGGCAATTTTAAACCCACCCTAATTAAAACAGACATTTGTATGAATTTGACTTTGAATTTCATTTTTTTTGCCGTCCCTTTGAAACATAAAACAAAACATGTTCCTCTAAGATAAAGGATTCATTAAAGTGTAGAGTTCACCCATGCAGTAGTAATTGATTGCTTTGTTTAAGATCTGAGAAGAAAAGACAAAAATTGTTTTAGTCTTTACATAAGGGAGACTGTGATGAATGAAAATAAGCTTTTCCAAAAAAACAAAAATAAAACAAAACAACTTAGAAATGCTCTTGAAATAGAGCAAAACAGGTTAAAAAAAAAAAAAAAGGAAGATTGCATTAGATTTACTCTGTCAAGCTGGTCCTGCTGGAAATTCACTGCTAACAAGTGGGAACAAAGTGTTATTTGACTTGGTCTGACTATTAACCAGCATGTTTGGGAGCACAAGTTATAAGCAGTATGGTTAATTTTCTTTTTTGGAACACCCCCACCTTTCATAATTCAAATTCAATAAAGGAAACACTTTCCCCTCTCCAGATGTCTTACAAAATGAGTCAACATTTTGCCCATTACAGCCACCTGATTGTGAAGTGTCTACTTCACAATCTGACAAAAATAAACAAATGGACCCAATTAGAGGAAGAAGCTCAGAGACAAAATTAGTATGAATCCATGCGCCTGGAAAACAGGTGAGAATGGTCCTTCAGTCATGCTTGCAGCAGTTCTGGGGACGATGTTCTAGCTGGGAATAAGGTGATTAATTAGAGGTGTGCTGTTCACATCAAATGGACACACTTTTCTTGGAACAACTTGTCCTGGGTGCTTCTTGCAGGATGAGAAGAATTGCATGTCTGTCTCCAAAGACTGAGAATTCCAGTATCTCAGGCACAGCTTTTTGTTAGAACTCGTGCTATCTTAAAGTAGAGCAGGTGAATGAAAGTAACACACATGGCGAAGGCAAGTCTACAGTGCAGTCAGTGTTAAAGAGTCTGGACTTTATCCAGTGGCTTTGCCTTTGATATATAGGCACCGAATAATACTGAGGCCCCAAATCTCAGATTGAAAATGGAAATCTTCCTTTTGAAGTGTATGATGCTATCAAATAAAAGGACTGAATAGCAGAGGATTTTCAAATCATGCTTGAGATTCCGGGAGTCTGTAATTAAAGGGTAGATTGCCATGCCACCATCCCTGGAGATTATGATTCAGAGCCCAAGACTCTGCTTTTTATCAGCTATGCCCAGTGATTCTGATTCTGTTGGTTTAGGGCTATGTTTGGAGCCAAGTTAAGCACTACCACTGTTCATGTGTCTTCTAGGAAATAGAACCTGCCCACTGATAAATGTAGAAATCATTCATTTTATCCATTGGACAATATTCATTAAGTACCTAAGCCTGTGCTAGGCTACAGGCATGCAATAGTGAGCCAGACAATCAACCAATAATAACAGCTTAGAGCCAGCATCTGATAGTCTCTTGTGGGGAGATAGCCATTCATCACAGTGTCAGACAAATAACAGTGAAATTACACCTTCGGTAAATTTTATTAGAAGTGGTACACAATGTTATGAGAATCAATGTAACAGGATACATCTGATTAACTCTACAAGGGTAAACAAAACTAGTTCTTAAGCTTAAATTCTGCAATGTTTTATTTCATGTCTTGCTCCTAGGAAAGCTTGTTTGTCAGCAANATAACAGTGAAATTACACCTTCGGTAAATTTTATTAGAAGTGGTACACAATGTTATGAGAATCAATGTAACAGGATACATCTGATTAACTCTACAAGGGTAAACAAAACTAGTTCTTAAGCTTAAATTCTGCAATGTTTTATTTCATGTCTTGCTCCTAGGAAAGCTTGTTTGTCAGCAAGTCACTCATGCCCTGCTGTGTTACTTGATGCTAGAAGTGGCATTTATGTTCTACATGCCCACACTGAGATAATATCTAGCGTCCTATGCCACAGGCTGAAATCAGAAATCTTTCCTTTGAAGTGAATCATGAATCAAATGAAAAAGCCCAGTGTTAGAATTCATAAGGCATCCAGCAAAGACTCACATATTTTGACCTTGAAGTATGATTTTCATGAAAAAATGATACACTTTAAAAGAACTGAATTGTGAGGACTTTGAAGCCTATTGCTAAATCCTTCTCACTCAGAAGGCCCAAAGTTGTTGGATATGCTGATGAGGGAGGAGGACGGGAAAGCTGTCATGAATATTGTGTCTGTCATGAGATGCAAACTGTGGAAATAGAAAGGTAGATTGCAGATGAAGGTGTTTTCAATCTAAGCATCATTGTAACATTACTTAAAATCTGAAAAGTTGCCACACTAGACCAGCCCCCTAAAAAATTAGCACATTGAAAATGGACAACAAAAAATGGCTAAGATTTGAAAGAACTTGCAGCCTAGAGGCTGGTGATCCCAGAACTGACTCTTCAAACGTTTGCGGGCACCCCTTCTCTGTCAGGTCGTGGTTAAGTGCTGAGAATGCAGTGGAAGGCGGAGCAGCAGGAAATCGCTCCCTCAGGAAGCTCATAGTCTAGGGCCACATGAAATATCTACACCTCTCAGCAGTGACAAATGTCTTATTAGACTTAGGATGTGCCAAGTGCTGTTAGGTTTCAAGGAGCAGAAGATGAGCTTAGGATGTGTGTGTCAAAGTGTTAGTTGCTTAGTTGTGTCTGATTCTTTGTGACCCCGTGGACTGTAGCTCTCCAGGTTCCTCTGTCTATGGAGTTCTCCAGGCAAGAATACTGGAGTGGATAGCCATTCCTTTCTCCCAGGGCTCTGCCCAACCCAGGAACTGAATCTGGATCTCCTACATTGCACGCAGATTCTTTACCATCTGAGCCACCAGGGAAGGTCGGTATATGAGAGAGCGTCTCTCAGTGATAGGAAATAGAAGAAAGAACATTGGATAGAAGCTGGAGAGAACTTAACTCAAATCTCATCTCTGCTGCTTGACCAGAAGGTGGTTCTGAGAGCACCATGGAGTTTTTCAAAGCCCCAGACTATCTTCTGTGATATGGGGGTCAATATTTGGCTTCAGAGGGGTAATCTATTTGCAATAGTCCTGTGCACCATCCAATCATGTTCAGGGCGCCAATTCAATTGCTCTTCACATTCACAATGAAGCCTGTACTCCATCTACACCATCTTAGTAAAGTGATATTACTTAAAATTTGTATAGGAAATGGGAGGAGGGGCCACTGTATTTTATTTCCATATTTTCCAAAATCATTTTTTTTCTCTCTTGTTTCTTGCCAAGTATAGTTTGTAAATCTTCGCAGATCTTTACCATAGATTTTAGTCTCCCTCTTTCTAGTGCAAATTTATTTAACTTGGCCTGAGTCCCTCCAAGCTTGTCTACCCACATCCTTCCGTTGCCTTATTCCACCATCCTTAGAAGAAGAAAAGAGAGAGATAAATATACAAGTGGTTATAAATAACAATTTTTCCTCTCCCAGAATGATTAGGAATAATGTACACAAAATACCAGAGTCCACAGATGTTGGATAAAGAACCCTGAAACTGTCATGACTTCAGTCGTCTCTCCTTGTTCTAAGGTTGTATGATCATGTGTTTTGGAAATTATTCCATTTGGTTCAAAGCAACTTGTACCTTTATGTTTATAATATAAAATAGATTCTGAAATAATTGTTTCATGGGCAAAAAAAAAATTGTAGCACAGAAATACTCAAATTTTAAAGATCTGGTGATTAACCACTCCAAGGGGAAGAATAAAGCACTATTTTGGTATCTGAGGAGGGTCATGAATAAGGAATGGTAAGTTTCTATTAATAAATGAAAAATGAAATTCATATTAATTTTTAGGTATTTATTCTCCAAGATGTTAATTAGGCAGATATTTGGCTTCCTGAATTTACAGTCCAGATCTTTGCTTTAAACAGTTATTAAAATGACTTAGCATTTTGAATAGACCAATTACCTTCTTACTAACCTAAAAAAATAAGTTTTTAAACTGATTACTGTACAGTATGTAGTCATTAACTTCCTGTTTGTAAAAATTTCAGCAGTATAGTCCTTAGATCTTTAGTATATTTAGCATCAGATCCACCTTGAAAAAGTAATTATAGCTGTTCTTTCTGTAAAACCTATTTGTGATCAAAGAGAACAAATTTCTTCAATATCTTTTTGATATGATCTGTTTGAGTGGTTCAAAATGCATGCACTTGGTAAAGCAGATGAAAAAGAGAAAGAGAAAGAAAGAAGTTATTCTAGTTGAACCTTCAATCCTATAAGTGTGTTTAAAATCCCCTGATTAGCAACAAATCCTAGAATCTTATTTAATGAACATAAGTCCTCTTTGATTTGATTCCCTTCCAGGATAGACCTTAAAATAAGAAATAAACAGCATGTGGTTTCTCTAATTTTATGAATCAGGGCCTTTCCCAAATGTATTTCCCCAAAGTTGGTGTTTTGGTCAATAGCCTCAGTCCCAAACAACCCTCCCATGGAAACCCCTTCGCAGTGGCTGTTTTCACGAAATTCAGCTTTGAGAAGGTACTGTGCCCCAGGCCCTGGAGGGGTAGTTTGAGGTTACTGTGTAAATGGTCCCCTGGAGACTGTTGGTGGCTACCGACAAACACTGTCCTTAATTGGCTTTATTTGTCTCCGTTGTTCAGTCACTAAGTGGTGTCTGACTCTTTGCACCTCCATGAACTGCAGCACATCAGGCTTCCCTGTCCTTCACTATCTCCCAGAGTTTGCTTAAACTCATGTCTATTGAATGGGTGATGCTATCTAAGCATCTCATCCTCTGTCACTCCCTTCTCCTCCTGCCTTCAATCTTTCCTGGCATCAGGGTCTTTTCCAATGACTTGGCTCTTTGGATGTGGCCAACGTATTGGAGCTTCAGCTCCAGATCAGTCCTTCCAGTGAATATTGAGGATTGATTTCCTTTAGGATTGACTGGTTTTATCACTCCTTGGCCTTTTGGCTAAGATCAAGTGTAGGTCTGATCTTGCAGTTCAAGGGACTCTCAAGAGTCTTCTCCAGCACAGTTCAAAAGCAACAAGTTTTTGGCACTCAGCCTTCTTTATGGTCCAACACTCACATCGATACATAGCTACTGGAGAAACCATAGGTTTGACTACATGGAACTTTGTCGGCAAAGTGATGTCTCTGTTTTTTAATATGTTGTCTAGATTTTTTGTAGCTTTTCTTCCAAAGAGCAAGTGTCTGAATTTCATGGCAGAAGTCTCCCTCTGCAGTAATTGCTTTTATTACCTCCCCTCTTTCTCTACCCAACTCTCCCTCATTAGAACTCCAGTAGTGATACCCTGTAGAATTTTTGCAAAATGAACATCATTGGGAAAGTCAGATATAGAATATTTTGGAGCATAATTTGTAATCCATATGTAAATAGTTTTACATTAATGTAATAAGAAAAATAACCAGGTAGTAAAATTCTTCATTAAACCTCAAATGTAAGACAAATCATTAAATTACTTTTATCAATTAATTTTGTGTATGTATAGCACTTACCATGTGTTAGAAACTATTCTAAACACTGTCCATGTGTTAATTGAGTTATTCTTCAAGCAAACAAACAAAAAAAAAAGAATGTTGGGATTGTCTCCATGTTACAGATGAAAAAATTGAGACACAAAGAAGTTAGATCAGCAGATAAATGACAGGCTTACCCCCAGGTGATCTGCCTATGAAGACCACACTCATCCTTTCAACAAGATGTCATCGCCATGGTTATTTTGTAATTTGTAGAAAAAATATAATTACAAAATGTTTTAAAAATATTTCAAATGAATGAATGTTAACAGGTGAATCCAGTTACTTTTGCTTTCTGCTTTCATTATAGTAGCAAGCATTTTCCCTTGTATTAAACTTAGTATAGACAAACTCTTTAAGACTAAACTTCAAGCCAGTAGAGTACAATCCACAAACTTTTATGAATGGAAAAAACAAAGCAAGGTTGACTGGATAGAGTGCCTCCCATCCAGGGGGGCTTACTCTTCTCTGCCACCTACTCGGGGCATGAGCTGGCACATAGCTGTGTCCCATAATCAGTGGAAAAGTAGAAAAACAATACCTAAGAGTTGGAGGCGATATGCATTACTATTAGTTGCTTGAATGTTTTATTCTCGAAATTAAAAAAAAACAAACATTTAAAACTTGGTCCTTAAGGAATAACCAAAACAAATGTTTGCATGGCTTTTAAAAGAAATTTAGATAGATTACCACTCAGGGCTAATTGAAGTAAGCCTGCCCCAAATCTGCACCATGTTTAGACCTTCTGGAGGTTAGCTTCATGATTCTAGTGTTTCAGCACAGCACAGCTCACACTAAAACCAAAATTGTCTTTCAGCATGATGAAAGTAATGTCTGTATAAAACACAAGACTGAATTAGCTGAATTTTCAAACAGATGAACTATGAATTCATTAAGGCATTTATACTTGGCAGTGATTGTGTGTTACAGTGATTCAATGACTTTATGTTCACAATTCTCAGCTGCTTCTCCTGTACTTGGTTGTTCAGTGAAACCAAAGGAAGAGAGACCTAGAAGATAACTGTTGGATTGAGTCCACTGGGTTTGGAGAAATTGGGACAGTGCTTTAAATGAAAAAGGAGAAAATAAAATTAGTAAGAACGGAAAACTAAAGCTAAGACATATTGTATCCAATTTTTTGGCTTGGAAAATATTACTCAGGTTTAAAGAACGTAGTGTCTCTAGCCAGAATTTCTTGACTTCCTCCTATGTGCTGAGGTGATTTATTATAAAGTTGCCTCCGATCAGATTTTTGTATCACAGCAAGATTTCAGGACAATGCATATAGGAAGACAGAGCCCCAGGAAAAAGTGTAGGTCCTTACACGAAACACAAGTTAGAACTTGCAAACAGAGCTAACAGTGAGCGAGAGAAGACAGCATCTGCAAGTGAAGGAGAGGGCTTCAGAGGAAACCCAACTAGCCCGCAACTTGATCTTGGATTTCTGACCTTCAGAAATGTGAGAAAATAAATTTCTGTTGTCTAAGCCACCTTCAGTTCAGTTCAGTCCCTCAGTCGTGTCCGACTCTTCGCGACCCCATGAATCTCAGCACGCCAGGCCTCCCTGTCCATCACCAACTCCAGGAGTTTACCAAAACTCATGTCTATTGAGTTGGTGATGCCATCCAGCCATCTCATCCTCTGTCGTCCCCTTCTCCTCCTGCCCCCAATCCCTCCCAGCATCACGGTCTTTTCCAGTGAGTCAACTCTTCACATGAGCTGGTCAAAGTATTGGAGTTTCAGCTTTAGCATCAGTCCTACCAATGGACACCCAGAACTGATCTCCTTTAGGATGGACTGGTTGGATCTCCTTGCAGTCCAAGGGACTCTCAAGAGTCTTCTCCAACACCACAGTTCAAAAGCACCAATTCTT